>NW_021025171.1:1121774-1149327 GCF_004153795.1 Camellia sinensis | reverse complement strand
TAAAGGAGGGAATCTGTAATGAAACTTTAAACCTCAGGAGGAGATGTAATTTTCAAAACGTGAGGGGGAAACTATAATAAACATAAACCTCAGGGGATGTCAGTCTAATTTATCCAAATGAAATATATGGCTGAAGTTAATATGAACAAAAAAAATTATTTAAAATTAATTAAGTAAAAAGGAAAAATTACCAATCAGTGGTAATAAAAACAAAAGATAACAATATTCAAATCATACAAATATTAATTAAAGATATACAATATTAACTAAAATCATACTAATAAAAATAATAATATTCAACTATACAAATACTAATTCAAACTAAACAATAAAAATAATAATTAAATCATACAAATATTATTTTTTTATTAACTTAAACCACATGAATAAAACAATAATATTCAACCATATAAATAGTAAGTCACACCAAACAATAAAAATAACAATTAAACCATACAAGTATTATTTTTTATTTTTATTAACTCAAATCAGACAATAAAATTTAATACAAATATTAACTCAAGCCATACAAATAAAAAAAGCCACTAAAAAAATAATCATATATATTTTAGCATTAAAAATAGCTTCAAAAAAGTGGGATATGAGAAATTCATTGCACCATATTGGGTTGAATTTTGTCTTTTATTTCTTTTAAAAAAGAAAAAAAAAATAGTTTGGTAAAACAAAATATCAATTTGCTAAAAAGTGCCCTTAAGGCATAAGTAAAGGAAAAAAAATTTGAAAAACACGAGACATATTTTACTAAATTCAATGAGCTTTTATTTAAATCAATACACTTTTTAACATTTTTATATATTTTCAAGATACTGTTTTCAATATCAATTTCGTATGATTTAAGCTGTGTCGAGTGCAAGTTAGATCTATGCAAAATGTAAGTCTAAGGTACAAGTCTATAACATGTATAGAGTCCAAGTCCGATCTATGTGTAGCGTGAGTTCAATTTGTGTGGAGTACAAGTTCTGACATATGTGGTGGTGCTAGTCAACTTGTGCATGTGTGCAAGTTCATTATTAAAATGATGAATTCTTTTTTTCAATTTATTCACCAAACTAGTTTTAATTTTTTTTAAAAAAAAAATTAAAAAATCCAACAACACAATATCATCATCAACAACAACAATCATCAACATCTTCATTTTTTTCGAATCTAAAAAAAAAAAATTCAACTACACAACATACATTCATCAACAACATCAATCACAAAAAAAAAAATTCAATTCAATTCAATTGTCGAATTTAAAAAAAAAATTAAAAAATCCAACAACACAATATCATCATCAACAACAATAATCATCAACATCTTCATCTTTTTTCGAATCTGAAAAAAAAAATTTCAACTACACAACATACATTCATCAACAACATCAATCACAAAAAAAAAAATTAAATTCAATTCAATTGTCGAATTTAAAAAAAAAAATTAAAAAATCCAACAACACAATATCATCATCAACAACAATAATCATCAACATCTTCATCTTTTTTCGAATCTGAAAAAAAAAATTTCAACTACACAACATACATTCATCAACAACATCAATCACAAAAAAAAAAATTAAATTCAATTCAATTGTCGAATTTAAAAAAAAAAATTAAAAAATCCAACAACACAACATCATCATCAACAACAACAATCATCAACATCTTCATCTTTCAGATCTAGATCCACTAGAAAAGAAAAAAAAAAAAGTAGAGAGAGCAGAGGCAAGAGACCCACCAGCATCACCGTCGAATCATCTTCTTTTTCTTCAGATCCAGATCTTCATCTGTATTCGAATCATCTTCTTTTTCTTCAGATCCAGATCTTCATCTGTATTCGAATCATCTTCTTTTTCTTCAGATCCAGATCTTCATCTGTATTCGAATCATCTTCTTTTTCTTCAGATCCAGATCTTCATCTGTATTCGAATCATCTTCTTTTTCTTCAGATCCAGATCTTCATCTGTATTCGAATCATCTTCTTTTTCTTCAGATCCAGATCTTCATCTGTATTCGAATCATCTTCTTTTTCTTCAGATCCAGATCTTCATCTGTATTCGAATCATCTTCTTTTTCTTCAGATCCAGATCTTCATCTGTATTCGAATCATCTTCTTTTTCTTCAGATCCAGATCTTCATCTGTATTCGAATCATCTTCTTTTTCTTCAGATCCAGATCTTCATCTGTATTCGAATCATCTTCTTTTTCTTCAGATCCAGATCTTCATCTGTATTCGAATCATCTTCTTTTTCTTCAGATCCAGATCTTCATCTGTATTCGAATCATCTTCTTTTTCTTCAGATCCAGATCTTCATCTGTATTCGAATCATCTTCTTTTTCTTCAGATCCAGATCTTCATCTGTATTCGAATCATCTTCTTTTTCTTCAGATCCAGATCTTCATCTGTATTCGAATCATCTTCTTTTTCTTCAGATCCAGATCTTCATCTGTATTCGAATCATCTTCTTTTTCTTCAGATCCAGATCTTCATCTGTATTCGAATCATCTTCTTTTTCTTCAGATCCAGATCTTCATCTGTATTCGAATCATCTTCTTTTTCTTCAGATCCAGATCTTCATCTGTATTCGAATCATCTTCTTTTTCTTCAGATCCAGATCTTCATCTGTATTCGAATCATCTTCTTTTTCTTCAGATCCAGATCTTCATCTGTATTCGAATCATCTTCTTTTTCTTCAGATCCAGATCTTCATCTGTATTCGAATCATCTTCTTTTTCTTCAGATCCATATCCAAATCAACAAATCATCTTCATCTTCCTCTTCTTTTCTTCCTCTTCTCTCTCTTTTCTCTCTCTCGCCTGTGCCTGTCCCTGTTCAAACAAGAAAAAGAAGTAAAAGGGCAAAAAGCAAGAAAAAAGAAAAAAAAAAAATTTGAAACCCAAAACGACGTCGTTTTGGGTTTCGAGCCAACTTTTGAGCCACTGATTTCGGGCCCTCAAACAATTTTCTTATCTGAGGGTAGTAAATAACTTTCCCACTTACGGATCCTCATTAGATAAACAATATAAATTATAAACTTTCGTGTAAAATAAATGGTAATATAATTTTTTTATTCATATGACTAACAAATAATTGATAAAAAAATAAATTAAATATTATATGACTTAAAATCTTAAAAGAATTCATCAATTAATTTTACACTTGTGAGGTTTACTACAATTTATCTAAAATGTTTATATTATCTCAAATTAGTCACCTCAACTTAAGAGAACATTTAGACTTAATAAACTCATTTTGAGGTCGGTCTTAATAATTCGAACCATTCACTTTGTAAGATTCATTAAATAAAATATTCATGAAGAAAAATAAAATGATTAGACATCAATAGTTATATGTTTAAATCATATTTATGTTACAAAAAAATGAAGGGTGGTTTGTATTTATCATTTATTTTGTAAAAAAAATGTGATTAAAATATATAACTATTGATATTCGATAATCTTAAAATTTTACATGAATATTTTACTTAACGAGTCTTAAAAAAAACGATTTGAATCACCGAGATCGGCCTCAAAATGACCAAACCTGAACACTCTTTTAAGTTGGTCATCAAATTGAGAGAATCCAACTAATTTCAAAATATCAAGAAGGATTAATGTAATTTATTCAAAAAATAATTAAAAAGTGAATAATCAAACAATAATTACAAGTACATAAAAAAATGAAAATAATTACAAAAATGGATAATCAAACAATAATTCTTTATCTCTCATATCTTCTGCTTCATCTCTTCTTTCTTTCCTCTCCCATGCAAAATCCTAACTACTATCACTCTGTTTGGTATTGGCTCTTTTAACTAATTTTTTTGTATTAAGACTTTTTTATCCTAACTTTTTTAATCTCGTTTGGTTTAGTTTGTTTTGCCTTTTTTAATTTTTATAAAAAAAATATATAATAATTATACTTTAAATGTGACATTTTACCTTATTAATTTATATAATTAATTTTATCTTTTTATTCTTCTTTAACCAAAAATCCAATTGTCTTCTTATACCTCTTTAACCAAAAATCCAAAACCAAAGGAAGCTCAGTCAACCCTCCTTACCTTTTCCAGTGATGGCTAGTTCTTCTTGGTATTTGTTAGTTTATTATTGTATCATGTTAGTGTTAGTTTTAGTTTATTATTGTATAAAGGTTAGTGTATATCTCAGTGCTATTAGAATATTCATGTTAGTGTTAGTCATCATGAATGTTTCCATTTACTTTCTTCTTTCGGTGCAAATTGATGGCACCCTATGTAACTTTTTCTCTCTATAAAAGAGAGTGTAAATCTCCTAACAATACACACAATAACTGAATAATTCAGTAGCTATTTCTCTCTCTCTCAATCCTCTATCACTCTCTCAAATTATTGTTTCAGTATTCGTTTCTCACATAGTCTCATTCCCACCATTCACTCTTCTTTTCTTTTTTTTTTTTTATTAATAAATAAATTAAATTAAATTAAAATATTTCTGTACAAAAATAATTAATATTTTTATAAATAAAAATAATAAATTATGAACGTCATTAAACGTGCCCTTAATAGTTGAAGGTCAAAATGAGGAAGTGAGTGAAAAATAGTGGCAAATCGGCAATTTTTATAGTTTGCATTTGCAATTTGTGAGATGCGGTGTTGGAAGGGATAAATTGTCGGGTGCTCTTGCATTGTGGTGAGTATGTTTTGAATTGGTTGCTTGGAATAAAATCAAGATAAATTTATTATCTACCGTTCTAAAAAATTGACACTAGATCAATCATTTTAAATTATGGAATCAATCACAACCAAATCATTTAAATATGGTTCGACTTGGTTTGAAATAACAGTTTCACATAATTTGTTCATAAAAAGACTCATATAAAATTTTCAAAAATATTCAACTTAACATAAATTTTTAGAATAATAATAACATATGCCCACCAAACAAAAACATAGCATTAAGTAAATATTGTTCAACATTAATCTATTTATAATTTTTCGAAACATAACTTAAACAAATATAATATTTAGTAAATAAACATATTGTTCAACATGTAGTAGGCATAAAACTCTCATCTAACAAATATTTTGTCGTGACAACATCAATTACAAAACTAAAATTATGTTAAATAATTAAAAAAATTATATACGGTCCGGCTCGGTTCAGTTCTAATTCAAAATAGTGAACTTCTCTAATTTTTCAAATCAGAACCGAATGATGGATTCAAAAAATCAGTCCAAACCAATCAAATTGGACTGGATTGGTTCGGATTGCAGATTTTTCGATTTCCTTGCTTAGCCCTACTCTTGCATCATTGTTCAACTCTATTATTATGGGACAATTATCCAGATATCTTTCAAAAAGAATAAAAGGGTGATAAATTCTAGGACACTTAGGCCCTGTTTAGGGACTTACCTTTTTAGTCAAAAAGTTAAAAAGTTATATTTTTAGCCAAAAAGCCAACAACTCATACAAAAAAGTCAAAGATTCTCTTTTCTCTCTACTTTTTGCACATCTTTTCGTAATTAGCCAAAAAGTCATCCCAAACATATAAGTTTTTTTTACCTACTTTTTTAACCAAATAGCCAAAAAGTTACTAAATTAGCTTGTTTCCAAACGAGGCCTTAATCCATAAATCTAAATTTGAATTTTGTTTGATCAAAAGCCTACACTTTAAAATACTTTGTCCATAAAGACATACTTCTACAAAATGACCAAAATATCCATGTACATATATTATTTCTCAAACCAAACCTAAAGAAACCATCTCTCTCTCTCCGTCTCTCATTTTCATTTTCGTTGTCGATACCACCATCTCCCTCTGTTGATTTGGACGATATCTCTCTTTCTATTGATCTGTTTGGGATAAATTTTAATTTTTTTTAGTTAATTTGATGGTTGTGAGAGACAAAGTAAAATTATTTTGATTTGAAAGTTATACTTTATCTTATTCACTAAATTAACTTATTTTGTCTTTATTGACTAAGGCTTTGTTTGACATGTGCTAAAATAGCACATTCTATTTTAGCGCATTATCTTATTTGGGTCACAATCATCTTATTTAGATCACATCACTTCTTATTTGACTTATATCACATTCCTATTACATCACTTCAAGTTCAACTCATATTTCATATTTTTTCATAAAAAGTTAAAAAGTATATTAATTTATTACTTTCCAAACAACTCCGAATTTAGCCATTTTAAACAAATTTTAAAGGTGCCAAAAAAAAAAAAAATTAAAGAATATATTTATAATTTATTTTAAGGATAAATTACAAACACACTCTATGAGTTTTATTTAAGTTACAAATTACTCCCTGTGGTTCTAGAAATTATATTATATTCTCTAAGCTTTCTAATTTCATAACAAATAGGTCCTTTTATTAATAAATCATCAAATTAATTAACAGTTTTTAATAATGTTAAAATTTTATTTCAATTAATAATTCAGATAACTTTATTATTGTATAGGTGAACAGTTAGAAATTTCACTTTTTCAATTAATTCTGTTAAATAAAAAATTCTGACAAAGAGATATTTGTAATTCTTCAAATCACAAGAAGCACTTCGTATTTTAAACAAACTTCAAGGGTGTATTTGTAATTTATCTTTATTTTAAATAATTTTACATTGGGGGTGTTTGTTTCAGTTTTTCAAAGCTAACTTATAGTTTTTAGCTTTGAAAAAGTTATTTTGGACTGTTTGGTTAAACTTATTTCAAACAGCTTCTGATTCTAACAGCTTATTTTAATTCAAAAAAACTGATTCTAATAAGCTGCTCACCCCTTGCTTCTGATTATCAGTTTCTGCTGTGGACATGTTAATTTATGGTTATACTCTTAGATTTTTTTATTTTTATTTTTTTTTAAAAATAGAAAAAGACGCAAATGGACTATAGATTATTATTATTATTTTTTATGAGAAATGTAGACAAGTAGTAAATAACAAAAAATAAAAATTAATTGAAAAAACTATTTCACAACTTATTTAACAAACACTACTTAGCAACATAAATCTATAATCTAACAGTTATATCAAATAGATTAATAACTTCTGATTAAAGTTATAATCTATAATATGTTAAGTTATAATCTATAAGATATTTTAACAGCTACACCAAACGGGGCCATTGAGAAGTGAATCAAGTGACTACCATACTATTCAGGTGGTCTTTGGTTTTTATTTTTGGCTAAATAATCACAAAAGGATAAAAAAAAATCACAAAAAGACAAAATTGCAAAAAAGACAAAAAAAATCTATTAATTCAAAGTTAAAAAGCTAAAAAAGCCAATCAAAAATACTAAACGAACAAATAGTTTCAGATTAAAAAAGTTAAAAAAATTAATTAAAAAAATCATTGCCAGCTCAGTGGTGTCATGACCACCGGATTCCAATTCTGAGGATTGTTTCTTGTAGGGGGACCACTTGGAACAAAGTGTAAAGCAGATTGCAGCATCAAGCAGAATCAAGGGGGAGATAGAGGTGGGGCCCAAAGTAGTAAGAGAGAGAGTGAGAGACAATGTCAGATACGTTTGTCGGCTTTTCCAGGCTCCTAACTCGTCCATAAGACCACGCCAATCGTCTGAGACTCCATAATCCGCGGTCCAGATTCAACCCCAAGATCATCATATCGGGACCGCTCGTTTTCTCTCTACTGTGCAACGTCAGGCTCTCTCTCAGAGGAGGAGACCCATCACTGCATGGTTACCGTACACAGTCGTTTGGCTGTGGCTTCGTTTGAGAGTGGGTTCACTTTTTGACTTTTTAATTTTTTTTAATTATTTTAATTTGAATTAAAAAGTTTGATTTGAGAAAGATTTTTTAATTTTTTGATTTTTTTTAATTTTTTATGAGAAAAGAGTGTAATGATTAGTATGAATTAGATGTGATATTTTATTTGTTGTGATTAAAATAATTTATTTTATTTATTTATTTTTTGACTAAAATAATAAAAAAATCCATAAATCATCTTCCCAAACGGAGCTTCCCAAACGGAGCTAATGTCGTTGCGCGTGCGAAATACACACATATATCAATCACCTCATCGTACGTCCGTGTGGTTGCTTGACCGTGTTGTTCAACCACAAAACCCAATGTAAACTACATGGGTGCACGTGAATGGAAGGGTTGTTTGGAAATTAATTATTTTGGTGATTTTTTATTATTTTTTTTATAAAAAAATATATGAAAAATAAAAATAGTGATGTAATAATTTGTAGTATTTTTTTTTTGATATTTTGACAAGGCTTAAGGGTTATTTGAAATGATTTAAATAAATATTTTTTTGATTTTTTATGAAAAAATGTGTAATGTGATAAAAATGTGATGTAATCAAAATAAGATAAAAAGATATGCTAACGTTGTGTTTGATTGCGTGATTTGAGAAAGGATTTGGAAAAAAAAAAAGAAGAAAAATTAGGTAAAATTTGAATAAAACTTGAGGGTACTGTTGGACCTATGAGAGCTCACCACGAGTCCTGTTTCGATAATTAAAACCGTTGAATGTGTAGAACTCGTCGAGTACTATATGTTTGTGAAAAACCATATTGATCGGATATTAATAACTATGTGATCAAATCAATTTTGTATAAAAAAAATGGACGGTGAAAAAATAAAAGTTGACAAAATATGATCTGATGAGATAGCTATCAATATCCGATTAACATGATTTTTTACAAATATATAGTACTCGACGAGTTCTACACATTGAACGAGTCGGATTATCGAAATGGAACCCGTGATGGGCCCCTATGGGCCCAACAGAGGAAAGCCCAACTCGAATAAAATATACCTACATTTCATATAGTTTCATACAACTTTTTCCATTTACCTTTCTAAATTTGTCAACCAAACACAACATAAAGTAACACATGCCAAACAAACCCTAAGGCCTATTTTGGCAACTAGATAAAAATTTAGCTGACTTATTAGATTATTTGGGTCACACCACTTCTTTACTCTTTTTTTTTTTTTTTTTTTAAATTTTTTTTAAAAAAAAAAAAAAAAAAAAAAAAAGCCAATAAAAAAACCAAAAGCACTTTCCAAAATAGGCCTAAATGTAAACTTTTTATTTGGGTAAAACAAAGAAAAATGCTAGAGATCTAAAAATTTTATCAAAATTTCTACTAAATGTCTTACATGGGTGTGAGATTCAGACGAGACACACATAGTGTAGGTCCGACATCTATATGAAACATTTAGTAAAGATTTTGATAAAACTTTTGGGATCTGTGCATTACTCTAAAACAAATGGCCTAGGCTTACTAAAACATGTTGTTGGGCTCCGTGGGCCCACTATGGAGTCTATATCAATAATTCGAATAGTCAATATTTAGTATTCGTCAATTATTTCATTGTTGCAAAATTTTTTTATATTGATTGCATATCGATAGCCATTTAATCAAACATAATTTGTGTCAACTGTAACTATGAATTTAAAAATAATTTATTAACACAATTGTGATTTAATCACGAGGCTATTGATAAGTATTCGATGATCCCCACACATTGAACGGTTTGGATTATCGATATGGATTTCATAGTGGACCCATGGAGGCCCAACATGATACTTCAATGGACTAGAGAGAAACTTATCTGAAACAAATAAGGTTTAGTTTTTCTCATATTCACATTTTTAACAATAGAAAAAAGGTTTATAGGACTTATTAATAATCTGAATTATTCATTTTGTAAGGCTTTCAATATATATTATTCATTAAAAAAAATTAGTTCGATTTAATAATCGTAACCATTTATCGCATTTGACTCCAAAAAATGAACGATAAATATACTTTTGAAAATACATAATTTATTTTTTTGGAAACAAATATGATAAAATGAAAATGTTAAGGTTATCAGATTGACCTAATTTCTTTCATGGTTGATATACATTGAGAACCTTACAAAATGAATTGTTCAAATCATCGAAATAGGATCCGTGGTTGGCTCTACGGGTCTCTCAAGTTCTCTCATGTTGAAATGTAAACACGAGAACTCCAACTCAAAAAAATAACTAACCAATTGACATAGTGTATTATATGCACCTAATTATATATTTTCTTGATTTATGTTATGTATTTTTATGATAAATATTACATTTTTTTTTGATAAAATTATGATAATTTGTGATTTAAAGATAAAATTATGCATATTACATATTTTTAAGGCAACGTTATACATTTTGTGTCTTAAAAATATTTGATAAAAATATATAATATTACCCCAAAAATACGCAACATTATTACAAAATGAGTAACTTTTTCTTTGAATAATAAATTGTCGGAAAGGATTGCATCCTCACTAGTTGACTGTTCTACCTGACAAAACTTTTGGACTTGGTGAGTCTATTTTGCGACTGATTTTTAGTGATGTGAATCTTTTTTTTTTTTATTATTTATGACTTATTCAATGTAACTAATTTATTTACTACTTACTATTTTTAAAAGGATTCTACTTACTATTTTTGATGTTTTATAGGCTCTTGGTTGTTATTAAGAAGTATAAAATGACAAAAAAAAATAATAATAATAATTTTGAATTTAGAATAAATTATAAATATTCCTTTTGAGATTTGTTTAAAACATAGATTGTCTTTTATAGTTTGAAAAATTACAAATATCCTATTGTTATTTTTTTATTTAACATAATTAACTGAAAAAATAAAATTCCTAAGCGATCTCCTATACAATTACAAAATTATCTAAATTATTTGTTAAAATAAATTTCGGACATCATTAAAAAATATTAATTGATTTGATAATTTACTAGTAAAATGGGAACATGCGAGATATAATTTTCAGAACTACATGGGACAAATCAAATTTTAAGCAAATATCAGAGGGTATATTTGTAATTTATCCTAAAATTTAATATAATTTTTACACGTTTTAGCATAATTTTATATTATGTGGTTGGTTGAAATGTATAATTTGATTAATTCTCTTCTCATATTTGTATAAAAATTGACACTTATGACTACATCCTTATAAGTCGGATTATGAAAAGTTTTTTGAGGTGACAAACATTTTTCCTTTCTAAATATCCTACCTATTAAAAAAAGAAAAAATAAAAAAAAGGAATAAAAAATGTGTAGCTTTTGAATATGTGTTTATCAATTTTGTTTTGTGGGTATAAACAACTGATGTTTCAATTTAAAAAATTAAAAAGTATAGAAAAAAAAAATAGATTGGGTTTTTTGGGGATAAAAGAAACAATCCATGGGGGTGCCTCTCTTTTATAGCCAATACAATCCTAGTCCCAATAGGAGCCTGGCCCTAATGGACTTAGGATTACTGCTAATCTGGGACTCCCAGTGGGATTAGGATAAACTCTCTAAGAGTCTTATCTTTACCCAAACTGAAGTCTTCTCCCAATCTAGGACTCTTGTCCATATCCAAGTTGAGTTCCCTCTTCATTCTAGGACTCTTGTCCCTTATCCGCTTATCTCGGATTCCGATATCTTCGGAGGCAACCTCGGCCTAGCCGAGATCACCTCGGCGTCACGACCAGGACACGTGGCACCTCGGCTGACACATCGGCGTCACCTTGCCACGTGTTGGTACTCAGAAAATATATCCCCACAGATAAGTACTCGATGATCCCCACACGTTGAACGGTTTGGATTATTGATATGGATTTCATAGTGGACCCATGGAGGCCCAACATGATACTTCAATGGACTAGAGAGAAACTTATCTGAAATAAATAAGATTTAGTTTTTCTCATATTCACATTTTTAACAATAGAAAAAAAGGTTTATAGGACTTATTAATAATCTGAACTATTCATTTTGTAAGGCTCTCAATATATATTATTCATTAAAAAAATTAATTCGATTTAATAATCGTAACCATGTATCGCATTTGACTCCAAAAAATGAACGATAAATATACTTTTGAAAATACATAATTTATTTTTTTAGAAACAAATATGATAAAATGAAAATGTTAAGGTTATCAGATTGACCTAATTTCTTTCATGGTTGATATACATTGAGAACCTTACAAAATGAATTGTTCAAATCATCGAAACAGGATCCGTGGTGGGCTCTACGGGTCTCTCAAGTTCTCTCATGTGAAAATGTAAACATGAGAACTCCAACTCAAAAAAATAACTAACCCTTAGACATAGTGTATTATATGCACCTAATTATATATTTTCTTGATTTATGTTATGTATTTTTATGAAAAAATATTATAATTTTTTTGATAAAATTATGATAATTTGTGATTTAAAGATAAAATTATGCATATTACATATTTTAAGACAATGTTATACATTTTGTGGTTTTAAAAATATTTGATAAAAATATATAATATTACCATAAAAATACGCAACATTATTACAAATGAGTAACTTTTTCTTTGAATAATAAATTGTCGGAAAGGATTGCATCCTCACAAGTTGACTGTTCTACTTGACAAAACTTTTGGACTCGGTGAGTCTATTTTGCGACTGATTTTTAGTGGTCTGAATCTTTTTTTTGTTATTTATGACTTATTAGTTGTTTGGAATGTCTTAAATAAATGTATTTTTGTCTTTTTAGACTAAAAAGTTGAAGGAAAAAATATAGATGTTTGGGTTAATTTTTTGACTTTTTATGAAAAAATATGTCATAAAAAATTATAAAAATTAGTTTGTAGAGAAAAATTAGGATTGGGAGTTATGTAGCTATAATTGTTGACTTTTGGTGAATAGTGTTAACTTTTTAACTTTTTGAGTAACTTTTTAGTTTTTTAAATTTTTTCATACTACCCAAACTTGGCCTAATTTATTTACTACTTACTATTTTTAAAAGGATTCTACTTACTATTTTTGATGTTTTATAGGCTCTTGGTTGTTATTAAGAAGTATAAAATGACAAAAAAAAATAATAATAATAATTTTGAATTTAGAATAAATTATAAATATTCCTTTTGAGATTTGTTTAAAACATAGATTGTCTTTTATAGTTTGAAAAATTACAAATATCCTATTGTTATTTTTTTATTTAACATAATTAACTGAAAAAATAAAATTCCTAAGCGATCTCCTATACAATTACAAAATTATCTAAATTATTTGTTAAAATAAATTTCGGACATCATTAAAAAATATTAATTGATTTGATAATTTACTAGTAAAATGGGAACATGCGAGATATAATTTTCAGAACTACATGGGACAAATCAAATTTTAAGCAAATATCAGAGGGTATATTTGTAATTTATCCTAAAATTTAATATAATTTTTACACGTTTTAGCATAATTTTATATCTTTTATATATATTTTTAACATTAACGAAAATCTTTTTATATAGAAAAAGTTAATGATAACCCAAACCATGTGATTAATATTGGTAAACATATAAAAAAAATGATTAATTGATAAAACGTTGATTTTCATGAGGTTATATGTTATTTAGATCTCTTTTGGTGATAAATACACGCGTTGAAAAATTGTCAAAACATTCACCTGAAAAAGTCTTCAAAAAGTCACCACCAGTCGGCCATGGTAGCCGTCGACTGGTGGCAATTAGATAAACAGATAGAAGACATTGAACAAATGGGTGAATAAATATTTGACATATGTACAAATAAGTAAGATTTAAATAAATAGTGTGAGATTTGAACAAATAATTTGACAAATAGGCAACACGTGTATAGATAAGTGATATTTAGATAAATAAATAAATTTTGAACAGATAAATATCCATTTTGGACAAATATTTTTCTCAAAGGACAAATAAAATATTTAAGTTTGAGTTTATTAATTCAAAAAAAATAAAAAATAGACCTCTAGGATGAGTGCCTTACACAAATTGTATTTAAAAATGTATAAAATTGTGACTCTTTTACATGCATGACGCTTTGTATTTTTTTTTTTGGGCAAATTACAAACACCCTCTTGAGGTTTGGTAAAAATATAGATTTCCTCTTGAGGTTTGAAAAATTATAAATTATCTCATGAGGGTCAAATTTTCATAACAAATTAGGAAAAATTATGGAGAATCTGTATGAAAAA
The DNA here is from genome assembly GCF_004153795.1 of Camellia sinensis. NCBI lineage: Eukaryota > Viridiplantae > Streptophyta > Magnoliopsida > Ericales > Theaceae > Camellia > Camellia sinensis. The sequence goes on along the minus strand of NW_021025171.1, from coordinate 1,135,344 downwards.
AAAACCTCAAGAGACAATTTGTTATGAAAATATAAACCTTAGGAGGCGGGATGTAATTTCTCAAATCTTAGGGAGGAATCTGTATTTTCACCAAATCTCGAGGGGAGTGCTTGTAATTTGCCTTTTTTTTTTGATCTCGCAGGACGCTTTGTAGTTTGCAAAAAAATAAAATAAAAAATAAAATAATGCATAATGCTTTTACATGTGATACTTCAATTGGTTATTTTACTCAAAAATAAAAAATAAGAAATTCTTTCTTATTCCGTCTATAAAATTTAAAATTTCTTTCTATTGATATTACTTCTTTGCATATTGTTATGTAAAAATGAATAAAATTAAAATTTTCATCTCATATAGTAATTAAAAAATTAAAAATCTACTAAAAACACTTTTCAAATGGATCAAAAAGTCACATTTTTTAAAAATAAAAGTTGAATTGAGAGAATTTGAGGGATCTGTGAGGTTTATAACAAGTATCGTTTCAATGATTCGAATAGTTTATTTTATAGGACTCTCAATTTATATTATTTATGAAAAAAAATTAGGTCAATTCAATAACTATAATATATTTTTTTATTTTATCGCATTTGTTTATGAAAAATTGACAAATACGCTTTTGAAAATAGATTATTATTATTTTTTTTTTGTAGACAAACACTAAAATGAAAAAAATTATAATTATCTAATCATCTTAATTTTTTAATAAAAAATATACATGAAAATTTCACAAAATAAATGATTCGAATCACAAAAATAAATTCCAAAAACTACTCAAATTTTCTGATGTTCACATTTATGGTTGTTTTGAGAACTAATTATTTTAATTGACTTTTTAATACTCTCTCCATCTCAAACTTTTGGGGAATCAAATTTTTTTCGGTAGCACAATTATTATGCTTTAAAAATATTAATTGTTCAAAATTTTTTTTTGACTTTTTTTTGAAAACATCAATTATCATAATTAATAAATTTAAAAAAGAACAAAACAGGAAATTTATGTCATTTCAGTCCTTAATTTTTGAAAATAAACTAATATTTTAAGATAATAAAAAATAAAATAAGAGACTAATAATTTGACATTGATAAAATAAAACTTTATGATTTTTTAACTATTTCAAGTAATTTCAAACTTGGACTTAAATTTCAAAGAAGCCATTCTATAATCGGTGATATTATATACATTAATTAATGTATATATTATTATACCAATTAGTATTATGTCATTATTATTAACTCTACTTATTAGACAAATTATAAATATTCAAAATTTTTAAAATTATGTCATATTATCTATTAATATATTAATTGATATATATAACATTATTTTTTTATAATAATTAGACCGTCAACGTGAATATGAATGTGAAAGTGAGAGTTGAGGAAGTCAGTCACATGCGGGGTTGAGATGTGGGTTCCACAGGAGACCCGTGCGAGTTTGGCCTCACTCACGTGAAAGGATCTTTTGCTTAACTTTTTGTTTTTCTCTCTCCCATCTTTCTTCGCTTTTGACCCCTTGTTTAATTACTTTTTTACCTCTTAAATTAATTTAATTAAATAGAGGCTCATTTAAAATAGGGAAATTTATTAAAAAATTTCTTTTTAAGGGTTTGTATTTTAATTAATTCATAAGATATTTTTATATTCTAATAAATTTTATTATTTGAATATTTGATCTATCAAATTCTAATTATTATATTTAAGGTATTTTATAGACATTTCTATTCTTACAAATATTTTTTAAACGGTTAACAATTTGGTGATGTGAATATTTATATTTTGCAATGTGAATATTCACATTGACGTGTGAATGTTCATATTGACAATATGAATATTCACATTGACATGTTAACATTCACGTTAATGGTGTGACCATTCACATTGACGGTGTGAACATTCGCATCACGAAACATTTTCATTATAAATGTGAATATTATTAGAGGTATTTTGGTAACTATGTCGTTCATATGACTTATTGGAATATAAGAAAATAATGTACACTAAATAAAATATAAGTAGGTGAAAAAGAATTTATGAAAAAATATTCCTTTAAAATATAAAACGAAAAATTATAAGAAAGTAATATCAATATAAAATAATTAAAATACTAAAAGTACGAGATTTACTTGCACAATTTAATGTGTAAATTACTGATACTTCTACCACTTTTATAAATATTTTACATTGGTACTATTTTTTTTTTAATACAAATAACCCAATTTTAAATAGAGTTGATTACTTAAAAGTCATATTTACAAATGTTAGGTAACTCAAGTCCTTTCTAAATTTTTTTGTACTGATAACTCATATTTAGTAAAATTGAGAATATTATCAGTTTTTTCTAATTTTTAAAGCTAAGGGGTGGTTTGTGATGATCTAAATAAGTGTATTTTTTGACTTTTTATAAAATATGGGTTGAGAAAGAGTTGGGTTTGAAGTGATGTGTTAGAGAGGTGATGTGACTTAAATAAGATGATATGACTTAAATAGGATAGTGACTTTTTGACTTTTTAATTTTTTTAAATCATGTCAAACAAGGCCTAAGAATATTATCAATTCTGTATAATAATATTTCAGATAATTATTTCACTTAATTATTTCACTAACTGACGAAAAAAAGCAGAACATGAGATTCAACATTTTCCCCTTCTATTTATTGGTTTAATTCAACTATCCAATAAAATCGATAACATTATCATTTTTTTTCCAATTTTAAAACTGAAAACATTATCAATTTTTCCATTTTAAAAAGTTTTTATTTATTTTTATTTTAATTTTGCACATCAATGTTCCATCGTCATGCTCCTTTTTAATTTATTGGTTTGCATTTCAATTAATTCATAAAATATTTTTATATTTTAATAAATCCTATTATTTAAATATTTGATCTATCAAATTCTAATTATCATATTTAAGGTATTTTATAGACATTTCTATCCTTACAAATATTTTTTAAACGGTTAATAATTTGGTTATGTAAACATTCATATTTTGCAATGTGAATATTCACATTGACGTGTAAATGTTCACATTGACAATATGAATATTTACATTGACATGTTAACATTCACATTAATGGTGTGACCATTCATATTGACGGTGCGAACATTCGCATCACGGAACATTTTCACTGTAAATGTGAATATTATTAGAGGTATTTTGGTAACTATGTCATTCATATGACTTATTGGAATATAAAAAAATAATGTACACTAAATAAAATATAAGTAGGTGAAAAAGAATTTATGAAAAAATATTCTTTAAAATATAAAACGAAAAATTATAAGAAAGTAATATCAATATAAAATAATTAAAATACTAAAAGTACGAGATTTACTTGCACAATTTAATGTGTAAATTACTATACTTCTACCACTTTTATAAATATTTTGCATTGGTACTATTTTTTTTTAATACAAATAACCCAATTTTAAATAGAGTTAATTACTTAAAAGTCATATTTACAAATGTTAGGTAACTCAAGTCCTTTCTAAATTTTTTTGTATTGATAACTCATATTTAGTAAAATTGAGAATATTATCAGTTTTTTCTAATTTTTAAAACTAAGGGGTGGTTTGTGATGATATAAATAAGTGTATTTTTTGACTTTTTATAAAATATGGGTTGAGAATGAGTTGAGTTTGAAGTGATGTGTTAGAGAGGTGATGTGACTTAAATAAGATGATATAACTTAAATAGGATAGTGATTTTTTGACTTTTTGATTTTTTTAAATCATGCCAAACAAGGCCTAAGAATATTATCAATTCTGCATAATAATATTTCAGATAATTATTTCACTTAATTATTTCACTGACTGACGAACAAAAGCAGAACATGAGATTCAACGTTTTTTTCCTTCTATTTATTGGTTTAATTCAACTATCCAATAAAATCGATAACATTATCAGTTGTTTCCCAATTTTAAAACTGAAAACATTATCAATTTTTCCATTTTAAAAAGTTTTTATTTATTTTTATTTCAATTTTGCACATCAATGTTTTATCGTCATGCTTCTTTATAGACACAAACAAAAAAATAATTCAATTTTTTCAAAATAAAAGAAGAAGTTAGTTTCTGTTTTTGAGCGCATGCGCGCACATATATATATATATATATATATTTAAGTTTTTTTCAATTTGAAAGTTGATATTTAAAAATTTTGAAAATCAAAATAAATGTCAAATTATCATATTTCTTTATAGATAACCATAAATGATGAAGAGTCATTATTTGAAGGGTAATTCTAACTATTAAAAATTTAATGGGACTTGAAGATTTAAAAAATCTTAATTAAAGGACTTATGTGTAGATATTCTTTTTAAATATCACTTAAATAATTATTAGTAACCAAGGTAAGTGTGTGAAAAATTTATTAATATATAAATAATTTATAAAAAATATTTTAACATGTTTAAAAAGTGTCTTCAAATTTTATTTTATAGTCTTTTTTTAAATGATAGTCCATGAAATTGTTATTAACATAAATGGGATCACTGTCATGCTCAAGCAGTTTGTTGTGCGATTTATGTACAACGGTGATTTTAGAAAATTTTATAAATAGGGTTACTTACAAAATTTGAGCTCTACAAATTTTATTTAAAAAAAAGCTAATTAACATTTAAATTTTACCATTTTCAAGTAAAATAAATTTTTAATAAAATACTACCATCTTAATAAAACAAAAAAATATATATAACATTTTATAATTGTATTCAACGATGTGTCATTTTTTTGAATTATTACATGATAATCTCACTCTCAATAATGTCAAACACTTTATTTATTTATTTTTTATATATGTGATCAAGTAACTATTCAATTATTGATCTCATATTTGATTTGAGTGTTGAGAAGAGAAACGTAATAAAAAATAACTTAGATTTTTAATAGGTTTTGATTTCTATGGGATGGGGTCTTTTGTTTTTTTAGGATAAATTATATTGACACCTCCTGAGCTTTATGTTTATTGCAGTTCTCTTATCACTTTTTGAAAATTACATCTCTTTCCTGAGATTTAAAGTTTCATTACAGATTGCTCCATCAGTTAGTTAACTGTTAAGTCAACTAACAGATTTTGCTGATGCCAGCAATTTAATTTTTTTAAATAACAATTTTGCCCTTATTGAGTAAATTACATTGACACCCCTCATAATTTAGAAATTACAATCCCCTCCCCAAGGTTTAAAGCAGCATTACCAATTGCCCCATCGGTTAGTATTAGTTGAAAAAAAAAATTATTGAAAAAAAAAATTAATTGGAAAAAAAATTATTTGAAAAAAAATTAATTGAAATTTGTTTTTGTTAGTCAAATTTTAAATTTTTATTTAAAAACCAACCTAAACTCATTTTTTGAATTTACGTTTTTTCCTCAAATTTATAAATTGAGACAACCATTTATAAACCAAAAAAATTATCAAACAAGTTTTTATGACAATTTTTAAAATTTTTGTAAATATAAATTGAAAATTGAAAACGAAATGATTACCAAACAGACCTCAAATGGTAAAAATGTCATAAAATTAACAAATAATTAAATAAGTTACCAACGTAAGAAGTGACTTATCAAAAAATTCTTAAGCTATGTATGGTTTGATTTTTAGAATTTTTTTTTCTAAAAATTAAAAATTAATTTGGTTAAGAAATAAAAAATAAAAAATAATTATCATTTTTATATAATTTTTATCTTACGAGTGGTTAAAAATAATTTTTTACAAATTAAATATATTAATTCATATTTATTTTTATCAAATTAGTTTTTTTTTAAATGTCAGGGGGGAGTCCGTATTAAATTGAAACCTCAGGAGGTGTCAATATAATTTATCCTTTAAAGTATATGTAAAGGTTAAGTATAAATATATCATTTTAACTTAAAAGTTAACACCGCCAAATAATTATATTAACAAGGGGTCAGTGCAATTTCTCAAATGTGAGAAAAAATTATAATAAACATAAACTTTAGGGGTGTCAGTGTAATTTACCTTTTTTTAATAGGATCAATTAGTTGTCAAATAATTTTTTTATCATAAAAAACACTAAAAAATTCAACGCTTTTTAGAAGGGTGATGGCCCCTCAATGGCGTCGCCTATGGGATTGACTGCAGATTTTATTTTGATAATTTTAATTATTTAATTTTTAAGAAATATCGAGTAATATACATTTGTAAAAAATTAAATTGATTGAATATTAACAATCCCTTTATCAAATCATATACTAAAAAAAATTAAATATTTAAGTATCAAGTTGATCGGACATCGATAATTCTTCATTAATTTTCTTTTTTGGCAAAAATCAATTTACTTCTTTGTGGTACGACTTGATAACATTTTATACCCATACCTTTTAAAAATAGCCATATGCCCCTAACGTGGTTTTGGATTAAAATGCAACAATTAATACCGTTAACTATAAATATGAAATGACTATAACAACCTCAAACTCTATATTTTTGTTATTTTCTTTCTCTTTCATCTCTCATACACATAATTTATAATGTCTAGTATTAACTCAATTAAATAAAAATTAATTATAAATTCTTAATTATTTATTGTAATTTTTAATTTTTTTATTAATCTCTCTAGTACACATAATTTATAATGTTTAATATTAATTCAATTAAATCACAATTCATAATAGATTCTTAATTATTTATTATAATTCTTAACTTTTCTTTTTTTTAATTTAATTATATTTTAGATCACAATTAATCCTAAATTATTAATTATTTATTATAATTCTATGATTATAATATATTTTAATTTAATTAAAGTTTAGAAAATTCTTAATTATTGTTTATTTTATATTTTAAATCAATTCTTAATTATATTTTATATTTTAGATCAATTTTTAATTTAATTTAATTTTAATCAACATTTAATCTAATTTTAGATTTGGAGATAATGAGGGTAAAATTGTCATATGTTGTATTAATTTCATTATAATTTTTTAGAAAACAAAAACCACTCTAAAAAATGGTGTGTGTAATATATCGTCCCTTAGTTTAGATGGAAAAACTAATAGTAGCACTTTAAACCAGCCCCTCAGGGGGGTTTTCTGCCTGTATTGTAACGATAGGGGATAAAGTGTTCTAGCCCCAAATCCACAAAGGATCAACTACCAATAAATCATAATAGTTGAACTTAATTCTTATTAAGCCCTATTAAAACTAAGTCATAAATTTCTAAAAAGATCGTCACTAAAAAAATTTTTTGTAACGATTTTTTATATGTCGCTAAAAATTAGCAATTAGTGACTTTTTTGTCACGATTTTTATAAATTATCGCTAAAACTTATAATTAATAACGTTTTTCTGTAACAAATTTTTAAAATATTGCTGAAAGTTGAAAACTAGTGACTTTTTTTATGATAATTTTTTTAAACTGTTGCTTCAACTTGTATTAGTAATATTTTTCGTGACAATTTTTAAACTGTCGTTGAAAATTAACAATCAGTGACTTTTTTTAATAATGTTTGATGAAAAATACTATTAATTATCATAGGACCTATTGAATAATAAGTTCACCTATTAGAACTTACACGCAAGTCTCCGTATCACAAGGAGGTAAAATGAATTTAACCCTTATTTTTTTAATATATGTAAATGTGATTTGATGAAGAGACTATCAATATTTAATCAACTTAATTTATTGTAGGTATGTTCTATTCCATATTTTCTTAAAAATGGAATGATGTAGATTATAAAAATAAGACCCAAAGTGGATCTAATAAGCCGTACAACCATCACTGTTTTGCGCAAAGCACAATAATGACCCCCAATCCTATTAAGATAAACCTGATAAAAATATTACTAAGGCCTCGTTTGGGAACATGCTAATTTAGTAACTTTTTGGCTAATTGGCTAAAAAGGTAGGTAAAAAAAACTTGTATGTTTGGGTTGACTTTTTGACTAATTACGAAAAGCTGTGCAAAAAGTAGAGAGAAGCCGTAATTGTTGACTTTTTGTATGACTAATTGGCTAATTTAGTAACTTTTTGACTAATTGGCTAATTTAGTAACATCCCAAACGAGGCCTAAGTTTCAATATATATATACTATCAGCAACCCGTCCTATGCAAGGGATAAAAATAATAAACGTAATTATACAAAATTTCATAAGATCCTAAGTGTGTTATTATTTACATGTAAATGTTTCCTAACATAATAATTCATGCATGATTATAGTAATTTATATGTTGTTAATCAAAATTTTAAAATTTTATTAATGTAATAAAAAATATTATTTTGTAAAATGTAATATTATATTTTAATATAAACATTTGAAAGTTGAGCTAGTGTGGTTATATCTTGCTAACATTATCTAACTTATTAACTTATTGACTTATTTGAATCAAATTACCTATTTACTTTTTACATTTTTTTTCGTAATAAACCAAAAAACAATTTATAAGCCACTTTCTAAAATAACCCTAAATGTTTTATATACTTTTACTTGAATGTGAATTTTATGTCTCAATAAAATAAAATAAAATCCTTTTTTATTTAATAATAAAGAAATTAAGTACTACTAATTATGAATTATATAAAAAAAAATTAGCACTATAAATTAATTACTTGAATTTTATTTATTTATTTTTATAAAATATCCAATTAACTTTAAACAATTTGTGAGTTCAATTACAAAAAAGGTTCATATCTAACTTAAAAAAATAAAAATAAAATAAAAAAATCCGAAAATGTAATGAACCATATGTTCAGTGTTGAATTTTGTTAAAACATTTTCTCATTATCATTACGAGTATAATACCCGTGCTATGCACATGTATAAATAAATAATCAAAAAATATTTCTTAAAATTAAATAATAATACAAAACTTATCTAAAATATTTAGTAAAATTGATTTAAAATCAATTAAATTTTATTCATTTTTATCAAAGGTATATATGAGAAGTTTTTTTTAATATTATTTGTATGCCATTAATCGTGTGTTCTAATAAATTATAAAATTATAGTTATAATAAAATATAAGTACATTTCGACTTATGATTTTTGGAATTTTAATTTATCATATGATAATTGTAAATCACATTTGTTAATATACTCATTTATTAATGTTTTGTAAAGCCTAGATATTTATCTACTCATGGTTTTATGTTGTTATAATTTGTCTTATATCACAACTCTTGTGTAAGAATAGATTAGTATTGAGTTGTGTTAGAGTTGGACTAATCATTAGAAGTGACATAAAAGCTAGTCAATTCAATATTTACGCCAACTTGACATGGATCTAATTATTAGAAATTGTCTTGATTTATACTTAACTTATGAATAAGTAAATTTTTTTATATATTTATGTTTAAAACTATTAATTCAATAAAAATTATCTAAAATAGAGCAGTCCTAAATGAGAGGTCATATTCTAGCCCTAATATTACACTTAATCTAAAAAATTGATCAGTTAATTAACAAAAATATTTGATAATAATAAATTTAAACTTTATGTTTAAATTTTATCATAATTTATTAGTTCATGACCGATATGAATTAGTTTGGAAGTTTCAATATTATATTTGTACAAGCACGAAATATTTGCCGCTAGTATAATCCTGGTAATCAAGCTTGTGATTCTTTAAACGTCGTCTCAAGCCTTGAAATCACAAAAACGTGAGCTGACCGGTGGATATGTGCTGCAAAATCCCTTTGACGCTTAAGTTAGCACTCAAGATCAATATGGGAATAAGCTTGTGAATCTTGTGAATAGAATTGCGTTACTTTGTTTTAGGTTATCTCTGAGCTTTTATGATTTTTGCATGGTAGAATCCTTGTAGGACTCTAATTCCTCTTCGTAGAGTCCCATTAGGAATCACATTTCCTAATGGATAATGCTTATCCATCCACACCCTTTCCACTAGAGATAAAGTGAAATAGCATGACATTTTAGCCGGTTATCGAGCAAACCTATAGCTCGATTGCTCGCCCATTGCATAACAAAACCAGCTCCAATGCACACTGAGCTAGGTCAACGTGCTGCTTCGGCGTGCCGACTGAGTTTGGAGCTCAAACTTTTCGGTTGGCTTAACTTTGCTCGACCAAACACACGAGAGGGATTGCCCAGTCAAGGCGACATCGGTTGCCTGCTTGCTCAAATGCTGATAGCCCAACCACGACCTTGCAACCTGTAGCCCGGTCTAAAACATGGGCCAAATTTAGGTTGGTTCATACATCTCAATATAAATTTCCCTCTCAATTGCCCCTTAATTTTATCTACTTTAGCATTATTGGGATTACTCTTAGTAACTGAGCTAAATTCCAACCCGGTCTCACTATTTGAGCGGTTTAAATCATTATGGCGCTTCATACCACCTACTCTTTTGGCACCACACGTCCTGTCCAAGACACGTGGTGCCTTCGCATTGGTTCTTTGCACATGCAACAACCGTCGCGCATCTCTCTACCTTCTATATATAAAATCAATACACTGTTCATTTTCCTTTTCGACTAAAAATCCTAAAACCAAAGCACTGCTTCTTCAACTTTGGGCTTTTCGCACAAGGATCTGAGCATTTCTCTTACAACATTGCATCATCACCATTGGAACATTTTCACCGATTGAAAGACAATGTTCAGCCCTAAATCAGGACTTCTTCATATCCTAATCCTTTTTCCATTAAAAGTCGTCGAGTTGTTGATGTTATGAGCTCTAATTCCCTAATCATGCATTTAGCTTGATTTAAATCCCAAATAACAAGCAAAAATTGAATAACTTGGAAGTTAAGTCCACCAGGGACTAAACAACCCGTAATCTTCACTTTGATCCATAAAGCTCAGATTCAAATAAGAATGTTGAAGAATCTTGGCAAAAATGAGCAAAAAACTCAATTTTGGTTTGAAAATACAAGTAATCGAGTAAACTTCATGTTTTTCTCCGAGCTAATAAACGTTCAATTGAGCTAAAAACCTAGCTCAATTAATCATTCGAGCAAAAATCTAACTCATACACTTAATAAATATGAATTTTCTACCGTGTAGAATCTTAGGCTTAATTAGGCACATCAACATGCTGAGCGGTTTGGAGAAATTAAGCAAACGCCACATAACTAGACTGCTACGTGCTGTCGAGCTAAAGACGCACAACTCAGCTTTTATTTTTTAACTTATTAAATTAAACCATGCTCCATGGGATGTGGAAGCTACATTGGAGCGAGAGACGAATTCTGTAAGGATTACATCATTTCGGCTGATGTCCATTTTGAGTTAGTCGAAGAGGGAATTCTACCTTGGGGTGTAGAAGGTGTTTACCCTTTCACCGTGCTATCTATTGTAGAAAGGGGGCTCCGCTTCCCAGTGTAACCCCTAATTTGTGAATTCTTAAGGCAAAACAAATTTTGCCACACACAAGTTTCCACTAATACCTACAGAATAATAAATGGAGTAGCTGAGCTTAATCGTAAGTTGAATTTGAACCTTAGTCTTGTCGAGATATTTCGCTAGTACACCTTTAGCCATACAGACAATAGGTTCTGCAGGTACTGGAAAATCAAGACGAGTCATGAACACCTGGTGATAGGCACGCCAGACAAGGATTTGCATGATCATGACTTCTTTTCGGTGTCTAGCAACTATGAGACTGTCAATGTGCCTAGTTGGTATATAAACCAAAATAAAGGCTCAGCAGGTAAAAAGAATAGTCCGGCCAAACATCTACTCAAAATCATTGTACTGAGATAAATGTTGTCACTTTTTTGCAAATTTGAATCGGTTCCAAGCTTATTATTCTCGCCTAAACAAAGATGCGATCAGGGCTATGCTGAGGTGTAAAGGATGCAGCTGCTAGGACCTCTTAAATTACGAGCTGACCTACTATTCGCACCCCGTAAAAGCAAAGTAACAGACTTCTTGTCTGAACCTTTTCCTCCTCCAGACCCAACTCTTCTAGATGTCCCCTTGATATGCCTAGCTGAGGAAGAAGACATGGTAAAATGCAGAGGAATCAAGAATTTCATGATCACCTCTTCTAAGGACAAAGCCACCACTTCTTCATCTCAGACAACCGAGCTAATGGCAGGAACCATGCTAGACTTGGCTTTGACTATAGTTCTAGAGGTTAGCACGGATTCACATCGGGCTTCTAAAGGGCATGCGTCCCTGATCTATTCGTGGAACTGACGACCGAGTAGCCCATTGAAGAGGCCACTCCTACCCCAGCCTGGAATCCATCGTTAACCCACTAGGGCAAAGTCATTATGGTAACAAACTCCATTGTTGCGGACAAGAAGCATCTGCTCAGTTATAACCTTTCAAAGGTCTTGTTCTTGCTTGTAGACAGAGAAAAATGCAGCCACTTTCATGATATCTGAGTTATTAAATCTACGGTCAAATCACTCAGTAACAATTGCTAATTTCTCCTCGGTTTAGTTGCACTTTCAGCTTGGGGACGTTTGCTAACCCTTGCATTCTTGATAGGCCATCCGAAAATCCTATCTTGCCATGGAGAGGCTGGTCAAATTAAGATAGAATCTGAAGGATAAAACTAACCATGTTGCTCAAGTTGAGACTGAGCTGAGTCAGTCTTAGACTTCGTTGGAGATGGCCAATGTTGACAATGTTTAGTTTCTTAGTCAAGTTGCTGCTACCGAGGAGGCGATGGATGACGCTCTAGCCGAGCTGAAAAAGTTGAAAGAAGAGGTTGTCGCTCGACAAACTACCCTTGATACCGGCTAAAGGCTGTTGAGACAAGGGCTTCAATGAGATGAAAGAGAGTTGTGGCAAGCAAGTTGATACCACAAAAGATGTATTCTTTCAATCCAGCTAGAAGGCGACTTGTGAAAAACTTGGTCATGGCCTTGATACCGAGGTATTCACCACTTCTCCCCCTACTTCCTATTGGATTACATTGAGGCTTATGTTGCTGGGGTGTTCAAAGCTCTAGTACTAGACAAAGAGGAAGAAGGTGATGATGATGATGGCATTGAGCAAATTCCTTCCGGTGTAAACACTGAAATTGGGGGCCAATTGTAACTAAGCAAACAACCCCTCTCTTTGTAAGTTGTTTTGAAAATGAATAGAAACTTTCATTTTTTGCAAGCAATGCCGCACAGAAGCCATCCTCAATGTATGGAGGGATGGCTTTAGGCCAAAAGCTTGTCCAACAAGCTTATTGCTTGTTCCCTATAAGAGAGAACCTCCCCCCTCCTCCTCCAGGTTCAGAATTTTATGGCTTGAGCTATAGATACACACTTGTCTCTATATTTCCTTGTTTGCTCTTGTTTTGTGCCTTAAAGTGTAGATTTTCCATACTATTTCACACAAACACACACTCAAACACCATCCTTTTGTTACTGAGGCTTCTTGAGGTTTGTTTTGGAGTTTTGGGATTAGTTTGAGCTTAAAGAAGTTACTGGAGTTGCAGCTTTGAAGGTGTTCTTCGAGGGTGAGCTTCTAACCCTTAAAACCCTTGTTTTGGTTTAAGCTTTTGACCCTACTTGTATGTTGTTTTAGGCTTAGCTTTTAACTACAAAAAATTCTGATTTTGCATGCTTGTAATGTTTGTTTAAGGCCACTTTTGTATTGGGGGTGGTCTACACCCTCTTAGGCCTTGTTCGGCCTTGTTCTTAT
>NW_021025171.1:1066019-1106729 GCF_004153795.1 Camellia sinensis | reverse complement strand
ACAAATTAACTAAGAAAAAGTAAATAAAAACTGGCATGCAAGCCAGGGATGCCTTGCTTCTGATGAGATGATGACATGTCTAGGTGCTTGCCGGAAATCCACCGGGATGCCCCAATTAGCCTCTGTTTTAGAGATTTATTCTTGGAAAGCGCGCCAAGCCTCCGGAAGAGGAAGTTTGCTGATTCTTCATTTGCTGCAACAGAGAGCAGGAAAGGGGCATAGCAATGTATTTTCACAGATATATGCATGCCTCGATCCTCGTGCCACCAATCACGCATACCGAGGCATGATGGCCGAGGAGTCGAATTGCACAATTCAATGTAGGATGAATGCACATGAAAACACAACAAAACCTAACTCCATCATGGATGATCCGGAATGTCGGTGACTGGGAATTGAGACGCGTTCCGTCACTCGGAGTACGAAATGCACCTCGTTTCCCGTGCCCGGGCTAACTCCTATCCTGAACATGATGCAATATACATGACATGCATGAAACGCAACTAAGATACAATCCTAACATACACAATGCTATGGAATGACATGCCTCGAAATGCATGCACACGGGCACGCAAACCGAGAAAATGACAGAATGCGATCTAAGATACAACCTAGTATGCACTATGCTGTGAAAATGAGATACCTCGAAATACGTGCACACGGGCACGCAAATCGAGAAAATGACAAGCGTAATGCAAATGACATGAAACTATGATATGGGCTTATACCAACATGAGAGAGCCTCAGCCACACTCACATAGGATGCCGGTGGATGAAAATGAAGTGCCTCGAAATGCGTGCACATGGGCACGCAAACCGAGGCAATGGTATATGCAATGCAAATCACATGAAAATGGCATATAGAATGCAACATGGACTTATACTCACATGAGAGAGCCTCAGCCACACTCACATAAGAGGCCAATGAATGAAAATGAACTGCCTCGAAATGCGTGCACACGGGCACGCAAACCGAGACGATGACATACGCAATGCAATGGCATGGAAATGGCATATGCAAACATGCTAGTGGAATTTAAGCACTGAAATGTGGGGGAAAACAGCCCCGAAATGAGGCGAAAGCACACCCGATGCATGGAATAGTCCCGAAATATGAATTTTGGCACCCGAAATGGCCTATAGCTATACCAAACATGCACAATATGGACATGCAATGAAAATACAGAAGCAAGGCAATCCCAAGATAAGCATTCTTCCAATTCAAGACATGGCCAAATAGCAAGCAAAACAGTGCAAAACTAGCATGCAAGAAATGGCCCTAAACATGGGATTAAGAAGCAACTCATAGCTACTGTCCTCAAACAGGTTAGGGCCCTTCAACAAAGTTGAAGAGGGGCCCAAAATATGATGTTTTCCAGAACTGTAAAAACCCCAAAAACAAACACAGGTATGGCTGCACTCCCATGCAAGAAAAAGGGCCAAAAGGTGGCCAAAGAGGCAAGTGGTATATGAAAAGCCCAAACTGAAAAATTACCTTCTACAACATTGAAGAGGGACCAAAAATATGACTATTTAAAGAACTGTAAAAACTCCAAAACAGTATACAAACATGCTAGAAATGCAATGCAAAATGAGGCTCAAAAACGGCTATAACACAAAGTATGCAGAGTATTCGTCAAACAGCCAAAGACCCTTAATGAAACATGAATAATGGGCCAAAATAAGACTATTTTTAGTACTGTAAACATGCCGAAAACCGAAGCAAGATAGGCTAATAAATCATGCAAAAATGGGGATTAAAAGAGAGATATAACATGAAGTGTATAAAATATGCCTCAAACCATGAAAGGCCCTTAATGAAACATGAAGAATGGGCCAAAATAAGAACTTTTCTAGCTCTGTAAAATGACCAAAAATGGAACCAAGATAGGCTTCCAAGTCATACAAGAATAGGGGACCAAAGATGGATATAAAGACAAGTGGTGCATGGAGGTCCCAAACAAAGATGAACCCTTCTTTAATGTTGAAGAGGGGCTCAAAATAAGCCTACTTACAGTTCATGAGAAACTCCAAAATAGATCACATTTAGGTTAGAAAAAGCATGCAAAATATTGACATACAAAGAGGGTATTGAAGCAAGTGCAAGATGGAGGGCTCAAACAGGGTTGAGCCCTTAATGAGACATGAAAATGAGCTCAAAAAAATGACATTTTCAGTTTTGGTCAGAGCTCAAAACAATAAGCATGTATGGCTTTCAAAAGATACAAGAAATGGGCCAAAAAGGGGAAATTGCAACTCACCCTTGAAGACCAATTCTTTTGTTGCTTCTTGGACCAAATTTGTTGCCTCTTAGCTGCTGGAATTCCTCCCCTTGCTGCTGGATTGGAGTCGTGGTGGTAGAGCTTGGTGGTGTAGAAGAAATGGTAGTGTAGAACTTGAAGGTTTTCAAGGAAATGAGGGAGATGGAGAGAGAGTTTTGTATTCAAGCTTGAAGAGCAAATTTTCTAACCCTTGTATGCAATGTTGCCAGCTGATTATATGGACCAAAAAGGGGGAGTAAAGGAGGGGCCAAAGGTGGGGGAAAATAGGCAAGTTTTCCCCCACAAAATATCCCCCGGATTGGGATATTTTCTGGGGGATAAAGCTATACAGCTGTAAAGTGAACAGTGTGAGGATCATGGCCGGCCAGGTATTTTTGTTTCAGGTGGCCGGCCGGCCACATCCCCTAGCCGGCCGGCTAGGGGTCAAAACGGTCAAGTTGCCCTGTGGTTAAAAGTCCAAGAAAGTGGCTCAAGGGTGTTCAACATTGGCCCAGAAGGAGGGTGCACAACTCGATGTGCAACATTACTGGCCGGCCACCAACTTTTAGGATCCTCCCAAGTGTGTACATCACAGATATGTGGTTCAAAATTCAAGAAAAGGGCCTAGGCTGTTCAACATTAGCCCGGAAGGAGGGGTTCAAAAGGGTCAAGCAACATTACTGGCCGGCCACCAACTTTTAGGATCCTCCCAAGTGTGTACATCACAGATATGTGGTTCAAAGTTCAAGAAAGTGGCCCCAAGGTATTCAACATTAGCCCGGAAGCGTGAAAAACGGGCATCGGAGGGCGTCGGAGGATATATGACTGGTTGCTGCAACAATTACTGGCCTCCCACCCTCCAGTGACCTTCTTGGTGATAAAACAGAGGCACATGCCAAAAATGAACGAAAACCGATGCAAAACGAATGCTCGGGGGCCGAAACACGCAGTTCGGGGTCCCGAAAATTGCCTGTTAAGCACCGAAAGTGGCGTTCGGCCACGAAGTGGGTCTCTCAGACTCCAGTGTCCCTCAAAAGGGAGTAAATAACAAGTATGTTGAAAATCAGAGCAAACGGAGATGGTTAAGCGGTCCCGAACCGAGGCACACGGCCAACGGTCCGAAAAATCGGAAACCGGGCTCCGAAATGGGAAAAATGGCCCCGGAAGTGTGAAAAACGGGCGTCGGAGGGCGTCGGAGGATATATGACTGGTTGCTGCAACAATTACTGGCCTCCCACCCTTCAGTGACCTTCCCGGTGATAAAACAGAGGTACCTGCCAAAAATGAACGAAAACCGTTGCAAAACGAATGTTCGGGGACCAAAACACGCAGTTCGGGGTCCCGAAAATGGGCTGTTAAGCACCGAAAGTGGCATTCGGCCACGAAGTGGGTTTCTTAGACCCCAGTGTCCCTCAAAAGGGAGTAAATAAGAGATATGACAAAAACCGGGGCAAACGGAGATGGTTAGGTGGTCCCGAACCGAGGCACACGGCCAACGGTCCCGAAAAAACCAGAAACCGGACTCCGAAATGGGCAAAATGGCCTGCGGCCACAAAATGTAGCCCACGGCCACTGAGAGATGGTCTACGGGACCTCTCCCTCCCCTCAGGAAAAGAAACAGTGAAAACCGAGCCTGGTTCACAAACCGAGGCAAAGCACAAAAGAGGGTTCGGAAGTCCGGAGGCAGGGCTCACGGCCGTGACTCTGGAACTTCTGAACGAGCACATTATGTAATATCACCAAGCGCTCAATCGGTGACGTCTGAGTCTTAAGGTCGGTCAAAAATGGGGTGTCTACAGTTGGTACTAAATTTTAGAATAAATTTCGAAAATCCATGGACCAAAAATGATGAAAATAAACATAAAAGCATACATTCTCAATAAAAAAATAACTTGGAAACATGGTTGATTACAAGGAAAAATGAAAAGTGTGAAGATAAGAAAGTAAAGAGGAAGAATGAGATTGATTATGAGATAGGACATCCAAAATATTGTGAGTTGTATTTTTTTTTTTTAATATTAAGGGGTTGTTTGGATGTCCTAAATAAGTGTATTTTTTGACTTTTGGGACTAAAAAGTTGAGAAAAAAAAAGATGGTTGTTTGGGTTAACTTTTTGGCTTTTTACGAAAAAATATGTATTAAAAAATTATATAAATTAATGTATAGGAGAAAGTTTGTGCATTGTAGGCTGTACGGTAGGCAACACGGTTTGTAGATAGTATAGGAGATGTGTCATGACCCAAACCCGCCCCTATGGGTTAAGGATATAATCGGCCAGTAATCCTGAGATTACCTACGGCCTCAAACCTTAACAGACATAACTCATCAGAGTAAAGGGGCCAAACAGAAGCAAAAGTTTAAAACTGTCCATAGAGCCGTGCTTATATGCACTCAAAACAAACCATGCACATATACGTTAATAACCCACAAGAAGTACAATATTACAAAATCCTTTACAGACAGGATCATCCAAACTGAGTCAACCCATATCAAGACTATATACAGATGTACACAAAGTCCTTGCCAACAAGACAAAATATAATTACATAACAAAATGGCAAGGATAGGTCTCGTACGTGAGACACAAGGCTGACTCTCCAAAACTCATGTTGTTCCTGGCAGGCTTCACTGGGACTGGGTTTGGATTTCCCTCGGCTTACCTACAAACACATGAATGAGCGTGAGCGATAGCCCAGTTAATAATATCGAATACATAAGTTACATAAGCAATACGAAGAACAACATGCTCCGAACGGCCTTGGGCCCAATGCATATTTCTGCTTAATGTATATATACTTATACAAAATTCAGATCAAATGACTGTAGTTCCAAACATACTGGCCTTTAGCCCAATCAGATTCCCATTCATGTCAAAACGGCCTTCGGCCCATTCATTTATGTCAAAACGGCCTTCGGCCCATTCATTTTTGTCAAAACGGCCTTCGGCCCATTCATTTACGTCAAAACGGCCTTCGGGCCATACATTCGTGTCCAAACGACCTTAGGTCCATTCACTTATGTCAAAACGGCCTTCGACCCACTCATTCATGTCAAAACGACCTTCGGTCCATTCATTTTTATCATGTCAAACTTTTGTCCACAATCTCAATTAGCAACTCATAAAGTTTATAAGGGAAATAAACAATTGGACATTGACAAGCTTTCAAATGTTGATATTACTCACAGTGATCGGCTTGTAGATTTCCCCTAGAGCTTGACCTTACACATTTCATGAACACAAAGGGGGTCACTAACAGTTCAATCCGTTCTTTGATTCGCATATTCCTCTTTAGGCTTTATTCTTATCTCATTAACTCATTTACAATGCTTAACATATGCCTAAGAGTGCTTACAATTGAAAGAGAACGGAAAACGAAACACAGAACGAGCATACAAAATTTCAGGGAACAGGGTCCCCGCTCGAGCGTCAACTTCCCCGCTAGAGCGGACCCTTAGGGCTTGCAAAAGTACTAGTTGCATGAAAAATACGCTCGAGCGTGGGATAGAGCGCTCGAGCGGAAGGCCTGTCTACAAAAACTCCCCGCTCGAGCGTGATATATGCCGCTCGAGCGGACATCCAACTCTGCAAAAAGTGCTGGGAGCACAATTTTCCCGCTTGAGCGGACATAAAAAATCTGGGTTTTCCAGATTGAGTTCTTGAGCTCCAATTCGAATTTCAACCAACAAAACATGCATGTTATGGCTCAAATCTCAAATATAGTTATGCTAACATGCCATAAACACCAAAACACATTACAATGGAGCCCAATTCACAATTAATTCACATGTATGCCCCAATCCCCCATCAACTCATTCTAATACAAACAAAATCATACTTTCAAAGCTCATATCTTAATTATTCAAACATGCATGCTAATTTTGATTTCATTTCCATCCCAAACAATGCAAATGGTGTTCATTCTCATGGAATACAACAAAAGCATACTTGCATGTAAGATTTAACACCTTTATTTCTATGTTCAACTCAATACATGCTAGATTATACATTTCCACAACAATTATACACATGCATGCCTTCATTGACCTTCAATTGAACACAAGCAACTCAATTCCCTTACATTCAAACTAATTCATGCTCTTGACCATCTATTAAACTTGAATTCACAAGGTGATGACTATAAATGCATGAATCACTCACCAAGGAGCTTTAATCTCCCCAATTTAGCAATACTTGAGCTTAATCTCCAAAAGTCCAAGTCTTGAACCACAAATGCACAATTCTCTCCTCTCTCTTTCTAACAGCCGTCTCTCTCTCAATCTCAATTGTATAACTCAGATTTTGAGTTCAATAGAGTTAAAGGAGAGTGTAGTGCTAACATACAACAAGCCCCATTAACATATTATTTTAATATAAAATAATTGGACACTCAATTCATCAATTTAATCAATTTAATCTGACCCGAATAAATTTTCAATTAAATTTCACCGTAGGCTCTAAAAATTACGCTAATCACAATAGCGTAATCAATTTCGGGTTCTGTGGCCGATAAGGCCCTCAATTTAATTTCCAAAGCAGATTATTCAAACAGATATTCCTACGGTGAACAGATAAAACTTTAAAATCACATATATTCATATAATGGCACATAAAATCATGTTAAACACATAATCATACTCAAATTAAGGACCAATTAGCATACTACGGAACAGGGATATCGCAGTCTTCCCCCATTTGGGAAGTTTGGTCCTCCAAACTTAATTTACCTTCGTCGGGAAACAAATGTGGATAGCGTAGACGCATTTCCTCTTCTTTTTCCCATGTAGCATATGTCCCATAGTGTTCCTTCTATTCCACTTTCACCATTGGGATGGATTTGTTTCTCAATTCTTTCACTTGTCGGTCAACAATTCTTTCCGGCCATTCAGCATATCCCATATTTTCATCAATAGTAACCTGGTGATAATCAATCACATGTAACGGGTCTCGGAGGTAACCCCTCAACATTGACACATGAAACACATTATGGATTTGCTCGAATCCCAGTGGCAAAGCAACTTTATAACCAACTGCACTGAGTCTCTCTAAAATCTGGAACGGCCCAATGTAACGGAGCGACAACTTGTCCTTTTTTCCAAATCTGACTTGGCCTTTCATCGGAGAAACACAGATGAACACATGGTCACCAACCTCATACTCAAGAGGTCTTCTCTGAACGTCTGCATAATTCTTTTGTCGGTCATGAGCTGTTTTAAGCCTTTGACGAATAGTTTTGATTTTCTCAGAAGTGTCTTGTACAATTTCTGGCCTAAGCAAAGCTCTATTCCCGACCTCTGTCCAACAGATAGGTGATCTACACTTCCTACCATACAAAGCCTCGTATGGTGTCATACCGATGCTGGAGTGGAAGCTATTATTATAAGCAAATTCTGCAAGTGGCAAATAATCTTCCCAATTCCCCTGAAAATCCAAAGCACACATGCGAAGCATATCTTCCAATGTCTGTATCGTTCATTCTGACTGCCCATCTGTCTGTGGATGGAATGCAGTACTGAACCTTAGTTCTGTTTCCATAGCTTCCTGCTAACTCTTTCACAATCTAGATACAAATTTCGGATCTCTATCCGACACAATAGATACCGGAACTCTGTGTAAACGGACAATTTCATCAACATAAATAGTAGCCAATCTATAAACAGTAAATGTAGTTTTGACAGGCAGAAAATGTGCAGATTTAGTCAGTCTATCAACTATAACCCAAACAGAATCCATACCTCGAGAAGTCCGAGGTAGGCCAACAACGAAATCCATAGTCACATGTTCCCACTTCCATTCAGGAATAGGGAGAGGTTGGAGTAGACCGCCTGGTTTCTGATATTCAGCCTTAACTTGCTGACACTGAAGGCACTTAGACACATATTCTGCAATCTCTTTCTTCATTTTAGGCCACCAATAGGTTTGTTTCAAATCCCGATACATTTTATTGTTACCTGGATGCATAGCAAATACGGACCTGTGGGCTTCATCTAAAACCCTCTTCTTTAGTTCAGGGATATCTGGGACACATATTCGGTTCCGAAATTTCAACACTTCATTCTCAATGCTAAATTCTGCTTTTGGACTTGTCTCAAATTCATCAATTACCTTTCTAAGGAACTCATCCTCTTCTGTTTCTGCTTGATTTCATCAACAATTGCCATCTCGGCTATAATGACGGCTATCAATCCGCCCTGTTCACATACTACTACTTCAATTTCAGACTTTTCAAAGTCTTGCAAAATCTCCCTTTGTTCAGTAAGCAAACAATCCATACTCTCTGTTGATTTTCTGCTCAAGGCATCAGCCACTGTATTAGCTTTCCCGGGATGATACTGAATCTCTAGATCGTAGTCTTTTATCAGTTCTAGCCATCTTCTCTGACGCATATTCAACTCTTTCTACGTGAAGAAGTATTTCAGGCTCTTATGATCCGTGTAGACTTCACACTTTGCCCCATACAAATAATGCCGCCAGATTTTCAAAGCAAAAATGACTGCGGCCAATTCTAGGTCATGTGTTGGATAATTCTTCTCGTGCGGCCTCAACTATCGGGAGGCGTAAGCAATAACCTTTCCGTTCTGCATTAACACACAACCCAAACCCTTATAAGATGCATCACTGAAAATCACAAAATTTTCCGTACTTGAAGGTAGTGTCAAAATTGGTGCAGTGGTCAATCTTGTTTTCAATTCATGAAAGGCTGATTCTCTTTCACTATTCCACTCAAATGGTTGTCCTTTACGTGTCAATTGGGTTAGAGGTACTGCTAATTTCGAAAAGTCATTCACAAACCTCCTGTAGTACCCAGCTAAGCCTATGAAACTGCGAACTTCTATCACATTAGTCGGTGTAGGCCAATTCACAATTGCCTCTATCTTCTGCGGGTCCACTGAAATTCCTTCCTTGTTGATCACATGCCCTAAGAAAACAACCTCATCCAACCAAAACTCACATTTCTTTAATTTAGCAAATAGTTTTCTTTCCCGAAGTATTTGTAAAACAGTCCTCAAATGATGTTCATGTTCAAGTCTATCTCTAGAGTATATCAAAATATCATCGATAAAGACTACAACAAACTCATCAAGGTAGGTTTTAAAAATTCTATTCATTAAGTCCATAAATGCTGCCGGAGCATTAGTTACCCCAAATGGCATAACAAGAAACTCAAAATGACCATACCTTGTTCTGAATGCGGTTTTCTCAACATCCTCTGCCTTAACCTTCAGCTGATGATACCCGGATCTCAAATCAATCTTAGAAAACACCTGTGATCCCTACAACTGGTCAAATAAATCATCAATACGGGGTAAGGGATACTTGTTCTTTATTGTTAGCTTGTTCAATTCCCGGTAATCGATGCACAAACGCAAAGTTCCATCCTTTTTTTGCACAAATAGTACCGGTGCACCCCAAGGCGAAGTGCTAGGTCAGATAAACCCCTTGTCTAGGAGGTCTTGCAACTGTTCTTTCAATTCTTTCATCTCGGCGGTAGCCATTATGTAGGGAGTTTTAGAAATGGGCTGGGTGCCTGGCACAGTTTCAATGGTAAACTCTATCTCTCTGTCTACCAATTCCCCTGGTAATTCATTTGGAAACACATCCGAAAATTCTCTAACAATAGGGATATCATTCAATTCGACATTCACGGTTTGTTCAGTCAGCACATAACACAAATAACCCTAGCACCCTTTCCTGATTAGTTTACATGCTTTCATAGCAGATATCAAATATGGTGGAGGCACTACCCCATTACCCATTACCCACAAACACAATCTCCTTATGTTCTGGTGGTTTAAACACGGCCCGTTTTGTTACACAATCAATGGTGGCACAATACTTGGTTAACCAATCCATGCCCAAAATTATATCAAAATGTCTAAAATTCAAGGGCAACAAATCTGCATACAGGATAGCATCCTCAACACGCATTTCACAAAACCAGTATATGGATTCACACAACACAGATTCCCCCGATGAAGCAGACACACATAGCAAATATGGCAATAATTCTAGGGGTCTATTTAGTCTAGATGCAAATGTACATGTCACAAATGAGTGTGTTGATCCAGAGCCAATTAATACAAAAGCATCCTGATTACATATTGAAATAGTACCTGAGACAACGACATTGGCATTCCGTGTATCGCCCGAAACAAGGGCAAAAACTCTCCCCTGTCTCACGGTATCCCCGGTAGTAGTGGGTCTCAAAGTATTTCCCGGCTTTGGGACTGATGCAGTGGAACTAGCTGCTAGTTTCCCACTGTTCTGATTACATTCTCGGGCAATGTGCCCTTGCTTCCCACATTTGCAATAGGCTCCCGATGCACGGTAACAGACTCCACGGTGCCTTTTGCTACAAACGTTGCACATGGGAGCTGTGTCTCGGGAAGAACTTGAAGTAGTTGAGGAGCCCGTGTTTTGCTTTTTCAGAAATTTCTTCTTCGAAAAAAAGCCTTGCCTTTTGTTGCCTTTCCATTCTGTTACTGGCTTAGCTTGTCTAGCTATGTTAGCCTCTGATATGATGGCCCTGTCTAGCACCCCAATGTAGGTCTCCAGCTTTAAGACATTCACCCTCTCTAGGATGTCACTGCGAAGTCCACCTTCAAAATGTCTTGCCTTCTTATAATCTATGTCAATTACATGTGGTGCAAACCTGGCCAATTCAGTGAATTTGGCCTCATACTCAGCTACAGTCATGCTGTCTTGCTTGAGTTCCATGAACTCTGCCGCTTTCCTATCCCGGACATACTGCGAGAAGTACTTGTCATAGGATATTTCTAGAAACTTTACCCAGTCAACATCCTTATGATTTTCTCGCATCAACATCCACCATCTTCTTGCTTCGTCTTCTAGCATAAAAGTGGCTAAAAGCACTTTCTGAATCTCTGAATAGGGGAACACTTCAAATAATTTCTCAATGCCGAGGACCCACGCTTCGGCTTTCAACGGATCTAATCCCCCGTGAAACTGTGGTGGTTTCATTTTCTTGAATTCCTTGGTGAGAGCTATAATCTGGTCATCATTCTGATTATCTGGCACGGGTGGTGCCGGAGGTAGAGGTGGCGGATGTGGTTGCTGCCACTGCTGTTGCCACTCCTATTGCTGTCTCAAAGCTTTTGCCATTTCTTGTATCAGTCTTTCCATTTTGTCCATTCTGGCAGTTGAGGATTCTTCTATTTCATCTCCTCTTGTTCTCACCATCTGATTAAACTTGCATTATATTTCATACAAAAGGTACACAAATATGCACACACTAAGAAGCACATATTCCCAGATAATTTCCAACGCAAGTAGTTCACAACTTACACACGTAATTGTTTATATCAAAACATTTAGGCATATAATCAATGCTTCCAAATTCATATTTATCACATGAATGCATCCTAGATCTTATCTAGACATTGCTCTTTTTGGACAAGTGTGTGAGTTATTAACTCATGCTCTGATACCACTCTGTCATGACCCGAACCCGCCCCTATTGGTTAAGGACATAACCGGCCAGTAATCCTAAGATTACCTACAACCTCAAACCTTAACAGACATAACTCATCAGAGTAAAGGGGCTAAACAGAAGCAAAAGTTTAAAACTGTCCATAGAGCCGTGCTTATATGCACTCAAAACAAACCATGCACATATACGTTAATAACCTACAAGAAGTACAGTATTACAAAATCCTTTACAGACAAGATCATCCAAACTGAGTCAACCCAAATCAAAACTATATACAGATGTACACAAAGTCCTTGCCAACAAGACAAAATATAATTACATAACAAAATGGCAAGGATGGGTCTCGTACGTAAGACACAAGGCTGACTCTCCAAAACTCATGTTGTTCCTGGCAGGCTTCACTGGGGCTGGGTTTGGATTTCCCTCGGCTCACCTACAAACACATGAATGAGCGTGAGCGATAGCCCAATGAATAATATCGAATACATAAGTTACATAAGCAATATGAAGAACAACATGCTCCGAACGGCCTTGGGCCCAATGCATATTTCTGCTTAACGTATATATACTTATACAAAATTCAGATCAAATGACTGTAGTTCTAAACATACTGGCCTTTGGCCCAATCAGATTCCCATTCATGACAAAACGGCCTTCGGCCCATTCATTTATGTCAGAACGGCCTTCGGTCCATTTATTTTTGTCAAAACAGCCTTCGGCCCATTCATTTACGTCAAAACAGCCTTCGGCCCATACATTCGTGTCCAAACGACCTTAGGTCCATTCATTTATGTCAAAACGGCCTTCGACCCACTCATTCATGTCAAAACGACCTTCGGTCCATTCATTTCTATCATGTCAAACTTTTGTCCACAATCCCAATTAGCAACTCATAAAGTTTATAAGGGAAATAAACAATTAGACATTGACAAGCTTTCAAATGTTGATATTATTCACAGTGATCGGCTTGTAGATTTCCCCTAGAGCTTGACCCTACACATTTCATGAACACAAAGGGGGTCACTAACAGTTCAATCCGTTCTTTGATTCGCATATTCCTCTTTAGGCTTTATTCTTATCTCATTAACTTATTTACAATGCTTAACATATGCTTAAGAGTGTTTACAAATGAAAGAGAACGGAAAACGAAACACAGAACGAGCATACAAAATTTCAGGAAACAGGGTCCTCGCTCGAGCGTCAACTTCCCCGCTCGAGCAGACCCTTAGGGCTTGCAAAAGTACTAGTTGTATGAAAAATACGCTTGAGCGTGGGATAGAGCGCTCGAGCGGAAGGCCTGTCTACAAAAACTCCCTGCTCGAGCGTGATATATACCGCTCGAGCAGACATCCAACTCTGCAAAAAGTGCTGGGAGCACGATTTTCCCGCTCGAGCGGCTCTTCTCCCGCTCGAGCGGACATAAAAAATCTGGGTTTTCCAGATTGAGTTCTTGAGCTCCAATTCGAATTTCAACCAACGAAACATGCATGTTATGGCTCAAATCTCAAATATAGTTATGCTAACATGCCATAAACACCAAAACACATTACAATGGAGCCCAATTCACAATTAATTCACATGTATGCCCCAATCCCCCATCAACTCATTCTAATACAAACAAAATCATACTTTCAAAGCTCATATCTTAATTATTCAAACATGCATGCTAATTTTGATTTCATTTCCATCCCAAACAATGCAAATGGTGTTCATTCTCATGGAATACAACAAAATCATACTTGTATGTAAGATTTAACACCTTTATTTCCATGTTCAACTCAATACATGCTAGATTATGCATTTCCACAACAATTATGCACATGCATGCCTTCACTGACCTTCAATTGAACACAAGCAACTCAATTCCCTTACATTCAAACTAATTCATGCTCTTGACCATCTATTAAACTTGAATTCACAAGGTGATGACTATAAATGCATGAATCACTCACCAAGGAGCTTTAATCTCCCCAATTTAGCAGTACTTGAGCTTAATCTCCAAAAGGTCCAAGTCTTGAACCACAAATGCACAATTCTCTCCTCTCTCTCTCTAACAGCCGTCTCTCTCTCAATCTCAATTGTATAACTCAGATTTTGAGTTCAATAGAGTTAAAGGAGAGTGTAGTGCTAACATACAACAGGCCCCATTAACATATTATTTTAATATAAAATAATTAGGCACTCAATTCATCAATTTAATCAGTTTAATCTAACCCGAATAAATTTTCAATTAAATTTCACCGTAGGCTCTAAAAATTACGCTAATCACAATGGCGTAATCAATTTCGGGTTCTGTGGCCAATAAGTCCCTCAATTTAATTTCCAAAGCAGATTATTCAAACAGATATTCCTACGGTGAACAGATAAAACTTCAAAATCACATATATTCATATAATGGCACATAAAATCATGTTAAACACATAATCATACTCAAATTAAGGACCAATTAGCATACTACGGAACGGGGGTATCACAAGATGCTTGCCTTATAGGGATAATTTTCAGGGAAAATTCATTCCAATCGAGGTCCGGGGATCGGGTCCTCGTCGGGCCGTGTTCAAATTGCCATCCCTACCGTGTTGTAAATTTGTACCACTGACCATCACTTCAATATGTATGGCTTGCACTTGGCCATCACTGACATCACTTCACCACTATGTATGCTTGTACTTGGCATTGTGTAATTTGTTTTTTTTATATATATATTTTTTGGGTGAATAGTGATAATTTTTTAGTTTTTTTAGTAACTTTTGAACTTTTTATCTCTTTCAATGTATGCCAAACCAGGCCTAAGTAATTTTTGATCATTTTGAATAGGACATAATAATAATAATGTTTTTGAAGTGTATAATATTACACTAACAATCTTTGTAGTTCGTGTCATATGTTACTTTGGTTCGTGACTTTTTAATTGTGATATATTTGACTCTGAATTTTAAATTTTTTTTCAAATTAGGGCAATCAAATATATTTTCTTTGTAAACGGTCCATTTCAAGGGTAAAGTCGTCATACAACTTAGTTTATGTTGGTTAACTTGTATGTTGTTTGAAATGTAATAGTTTTTTTTTAATGAATAATGTTGAAACTTTATTGATTATAAATTCTGTTTGGTTTGGTTTTCATAATTTATTTTCAGAATATTTTTCCAAGAAACTAAAAATTAAATTAGTGAAAAAAATTAAAAACACATCATTTTTATATAATTTGATCTTTTCAGAGGGTAGAAATAATTTTTATTAAATTAATTTCTATTTTTTTAAAAATCAAATACGACAACAACTTGGATGTCATTATTAAATTAATCTATTAAATCAAAAAATTCAAAACTAAAAATATTTCATATATTAAACATATCGATTATACATTAATAACTAATAACCATTCATTACATGATAACCATAAAAAAAATATCTATTAGCAACAAATACAACATATATTATATGATAATCATCCAAAAATATCAACAAAAACAATCCCCCATTACATGATTATTATCTAAACACATAATAGAAATTAATTTGGTAAAAAAATAAAAATTGTAAAAGATTTATTATTTTTATATAATTTTATCTTTAGTGGTAGAAATAATTTTAAAATAATTTTTTGACATTTATTTTTGTTAAACTAATTTATATTTTATCAAATTAACAATTTTACCCTTAAAATAAAATAATAATATCTTTAATTGTCTTTCTTTAAAATGAGATTCAAAATTTAGAATTAAATATATCATAATTAAAAAATTAAAGACTAAAATAATGTAAATTTCAAACTATAAAGATTGTTTGTATAATTTGACCAATTTTAAAATTCAAATAGAACTGTCCATATTTATAATTTGTCTTTATAAAAATGCATCCAAACAATTCATTAGGTCTAATTTAGTAACTACATATTTTAGTTAAAAAATTATTCTAAAGTTATTACTTGCTCTTTTGGCAACTTAGTAAAAAGTTACATTGGTAGCTTGTTAGCTAAAAAAGTTAGGTAGGCTTTTTTTAGTAAGGAGTCATTTGGCAAGTCCAAAAAAATCATATATAAAATTACATTTATATCCTTTATGTATTTTTTTGTTTTTTTGTTTTTTGTTTTATATTTACATGGATGAAAATATAAATTTTCTACTTGGGTAGAGATAGTTTAGTCATTTTATTGTGATGTGATATCATAAACAAATATTAATAAAAAAATTAAAAGTAGTTTTTTACCAACTTCTCAAATCACTTTTCTAAAAATGCCAAAAATTTGATTAAAAGCCAAAAATCAAATTTTAATCATCTTTCCAAAACACCCCTATATCACTATTTATTTTTTCACACCATTTTATAAAAAAATGTTAAAAGAATAATATTAGATGTACCAATTAATGTATTAACTAGTATACTAACAGATAATGTAGTATAATTTTAGAGATTTTGAGTATTTATAATTGGGCGAATTACACTAACAGTTCCTATAGTTTGGAGTTTGTATTATTGTTTGATTTGACGGACTGGATAAGGGGGATTAGAATCCATAGGACTTGAGTCCTGGGACTGTGAATCCCCCGGACTATTTGGTTGGATTGGATATGTATCATGTGTTTATTTTTTCATAGGATTAGATGTCTAGAAATGACTATTTTTAGTGAATCCAACGTTTGGTTTGACGGACTGGATATGATAAATGAACAAAGCACTATTTTACCCTTTTTTAGTTGTTAACTAAGTAATAACAATATTAAACATATCTTTAATATTTTAATTTTTTAGCTAGATTAAATAATATTTTATTTTATTTTATTTTTTACACAATTAAATAAATTTATTTTTTTAAAATAAAATAAATAAAATATCAATAAAAATATATGTTATTTTTTTAATTAAAATTTTAAATAAATTTATTTTAAAAAATAATAATAATTAAATAAAACATCCATTAAGATTTAAATAATGAAATTAAATAAATTATAAACAAAATTTTGAGATAAAACATCAATAAAATATATATAAAAAATCATTTTAGAAAATTAAATAAACAATAAAAAGTTCAAAATTATTTTATTTTTAAATTGAGACATTTAAATTTTATTCAATTTTATTAAATATAATACATAATTAAATAGTAGATGGTCAAAATAGTCATTTCATCACCTAATCCCAATAGTGGATAGTCCCCCGAAAATTGTCCCATATCCCCTAGGGTACAATAGTCCCCCATATGGGAGATAAAGAGTCCGGCCGGACTCCATGTCCGGCGGACTAAAAAAAAAATAAACGTTGGATAAAGAGCCTCCCTCGGATTACAATCTCAATAGTGAATAATCCCCCTTATCCCCCTATCAACACATTTGACCATAAATTTTGAATCTTTTTCAAATAAAGACAATTGAAGATACCATTGCTTAATTTCAATGGCAAAATAATCAATTTGATAAAAATATAAACTAATTTGACAAAAATAAATGTCAAAAACATATTTTTGAATTTTTAAAAATTATTTCTACATACTAAAGATAAAATTATGTAAAATTGATAATTTTTTTAGATATTTATTTATTTATTTATTTTACCAAATTAATTTTTATTTATATTTGAATAATAATCATGTAATGGGTAGTTGTTTTTATTTTTATTGTAGTTTCTATTTTTTCAAAAGTCAAATATTACGATAATTTTGATATCATTATTATATCAATCCATTAAATCAAAAAATCCAAAATTAAAAATATTTCATATATAACATATATTGATTACATATTAAAATCTTAACAACCACCTATTACATGATTATCATCCAAACACATAATAAAAATTATTTTGGTAAAATAAATAAATAAATAAATGTTTAAAAGATTTGTTAATTTTACATAATTTTATCTTTGGTGGGTAGAAATAATATTTAAAAATTTAAACATATTTTTTTGACATTTATTTTTGTTAAATTAGTTTATATTTTATCAAATTGACAATTTTGCCATTGAAATTAAATAATGGTATCTTCAATTTTTCTTATTTGGAACAAGATTCAAAATGCAGGGTTAAATGTGTCACAATTGAAAAGTTATGAATCAAAGAAACACGAGTCTCAAACTATAAGGACTGTTAGTGTAATTAACCATTTATAATTTATATAACTAGTCTATCACCTGTGTTATGCATGGGATAATTATAGATATTTATATTTGTTTTCGATTTTTTTAATATTTTAATTATGTTTTTAAATATTTTTTATAAAAATAATTTAACAATCTTATCACTAATCATAGTGTATGGGAAAAGTTGAAAATGGTACTGCAGTAACTATGCACGAGTTGCACATACGATTATTTGTATGAAGAGATTTTAAATGTTGATCAGTAAATTTTGACCAAATCAATAAATGCAAGCATGTAGATTGAAAAAGTAAATAAAGACTGATCAGAGGATTTTGACCAAATCAATAAGTGCTGTTTTTTTTTAAATAAAAAATTTAGAAAATTCAAATTGGGATATTAGAACTCCCACAGGGCTTGAGGGTTGGAAATCCCTTTTTCCTTAATATATAGATATAAGTGGAGTCAGTAATAATGATGTAACACTAATTGATACACTAATATATATAACACCATAATTATTAAAAAAAACTTACAGTAGTGCTATATGTACTAATTAGTGTATTAACTAATGTACCAATACTAGTTATGATATTATTATTGACTCTACTCATTAATTATATTATAAATATTAAAAATATCTTAAATTATATTACATCATCAATTAATATACTAATTGATACATATAACATTATACTAGTTGATATATATAGCATTATTCAATAAAACTTATTCCCAAAAAACCGTGGCTGGAAAAACGCGGCAAAGTATACATTGGGATAGGTTACCAGAAGGCGCCAAAAACAAAAGGCTGACCAAACGAGTGGGTATCATCATCGTCCATTATTACTATTATATATATAATTACTTAATTAATAATATTCATTTTTTAGAATTCTCACTATATATCATCCATGAAAAAAAATTAATTTTTTTTTTTTTCCTTTTTTTTTTAATTACACTAACACCCCCATGGGGTTCATATTTAGGAGGCGTCCAGATCCTCTAGAGTGAAAACTCTCAAGTGATCTCTAGAGTGATTCATCCAACAGTGGAAATTAAATCTCACCAAAACGACGTCGTTTTGGTGAATAATTTGAAAAAAAAAGAAAAAAAGAGAAGAAACAGCTTTAATTCAAAACATCCAAGTCTCTGCAAATATGAAGGATTAGAAGCTCTGTTTCAATTCAAAACATTAGAGAGAGAGAGACCTGTCTGCGACTCTCTTTCAATTCAAAAAGGGTTTTGCTGCTTCATAAACAGAGCCGCATTAGAAGCTTTAATTCAAAACATCCACCTAACATAATTTTCAATAAAGTGTGTAATTTGATGAGAGAGAGAGAGAGAGAGACCTGTTGAGTTTGTTTATTGATGATTCTGGTTTATTCAACAGCATTCAAAAACACAAACACAGTGTTGTTATCAATGGAATGGGTTTGATTTTGAAGCTCCAATCGGGTAAAACTCCTTAAACAACTACACAAACCCACTGAGAGAAGGAGGACATCGCCGCCCTGCCCCTTCCCACCCTAGACGCGCTGCCGCCGTTGCCACAAGGCTCTCCCGCCGCACCTCTCCTTCCTCCCTTTTCCTCTTCTTTTCTTTTCCTTCTAGATATATATATAAATCAAAACAAACAAATATATAAAACATAGAGATGATATATATATAAAACATATATAAATCAAAACAGCCAAGGTACAGATTTGAAAACCCAGCCATGCAGATTGGGGATCCTTCTTCTTTCTCTCTTCTTGTCTCTTTCTCACTCTGTTTTTGTTTTTTGTTTTTTTTTCAAATTACTCACCAAAACGACGTCGTTTAGGTGAGTTGAATCTCAGCCCTTGGTCGGATGAGTGGGACACGTGTCGACTGCTTGTCTTGCACTGTAGAAGATCACTGTAGAAACATTACTCTAGAGGATCCTTACGCGCCATGTCGTTTAGGTGAGTTGAATCTCAGCCCTTGGTCTGATGAGTGGGACACGTGTCGACTGCTTGTCTTGCACTGTAGGAGATCACTGTAGAAACATTACTCTAGAGGATCCTTACGCATTTAGGAGTGTTTTGAGAAATTGGTAAAAAATTAATTTTTAGCTTTTTATCAAACTTTTTAGCTTTTTAGAAAGTACTTTGGGAAGTTGGTAAAAAACTGGTAACAAACTGACTTTTTATTTTTTAGTTTAATATTTATTTATAGTGTCAAATCAAATTAAAATGACCAAAATACCCTTACCCAACATAAGAATTTTTTTATTTTATTTTTTTTTCATAGGCCCTAATTTGTAATTTTACACCTGCGTTTTTAGCACTTGTCAAACCAATTTTATGGCGTTTTTGGCACTTGCGTTTTTGGACATTTTGTCCAACAACGTGGCTTTTTGCTATGTTCCCAAAATGGCACTTATTACAGTTTCTCCTCACTTTTTAAAAATTACATTTCTCACTGAGATTTAAAGTTTCATTATAGATTTTCCTTAACAATTTAATTTTTTAAATATCAATTTTGCCCTCACTAGGTAAATTACATTGACATCTCTAATATTTTAGAAATTACAATCCCCTCACTAAGGTTTAAAATATCATTATCAATTGCCCACTCGATTAGAATTAGTTATAAAAAAATTCATTAAAAAAATTATTTGAAAAAAAATAAATTGAAAAAAAATTTTGTTACTAAAATTTTAAAATTCTGTTTAAAAATCAACATAAATTTATTTTTTGAATTTACGTTTTTTCCTCAAATTTATAAACTGGGACAACCATTCATAAACCAAAAAAATTATCAAATAATTTTTTATGACTGTTTTTTAATTTTTTGTAAATATAAATTGAAAATGAAATGGTTACCGAATAAGTTTCAGAGGGTAAAAATGTCGTAAAATTAACAAATAATTAAATAAGTTACCAACATAATAAATGACTTATCAAAAGATTCTTACACTATGTATGGTTTGATTTTTAGAATTTCTTTTAAGAATTAAAAATTAATCTGGTTAAGAAGTAAAAAATAAAAATAATTATCTTTTTTATATAATTTTTATTTTTCAAGTGGTTAGAAAATAATTTTTTACAAATTAAATTGAAACAACCATACATATATATATAACATGTCCAAAAGTTAAAATGGTAATTATGTTTTACCCTTAAATGATAATTATTTTTTATTTTTTATTTCTTAACAAAATAAATTTTTAATATTTTTTTCTAAAAATCAAACAATACATAGCCTAAAATTTTTTTGATTAGTCATTTCTTACGTAGGTAACTTATTTAATTATTTGTTAATTTTATGACATTTTTACCATCTGAGACCTATTTGGTAACCTTTTCGTTTTTAGTTTTCAATTTATATGTACAAAAATTAAAAAAACTGTCATAAAAACTTATTTGATAATTTTTGAGTTTATAAATGGTTGTCTCAGTTTGTAAATTTGAGAAAAAAACGTAAATTCAAAAAATTAGTTTACGTTGGTTTTTAAACAAAAATTTTAAAAATTTACTCACAATTTTTTTTCAATTAATTTTTTTTCTAGTAAATTTTTTTCCAATTAATTTTTTTTTTAATGAATTTTTTTTCAACTAATACTAATCGAGGAGATAATTGGTAATGCTACTTTAAACTTTAGGGAGGGAATTGTAATTTCTAAAATGTGAGGGGTGTCAATGTAATTTACCCAATGAGGGCAAAATTAGTATTTAAAAAAATTAAATTACCGAGAGAGAATTTATAATGAAACTTTAAACCTTAGAAGAGAAATGTAATTTCTAAAAAGTGAGAAAAAAATTATAATAAACATAAACTTCAGAGAGTGTTAGTATAATTTACCGTCTCTTTTTTTTTTTCTGTTTTTTTTTTTTAAGAGACTTTCAGACTACTCTCTAATCTAATTTGTTAGAACATGCTCTTGGTTTCTGTGAGCTACAATGGAGACCACATTTATGATTTGAATAATTGAATTGGTTGAATTTGTCGAATATTTAACTTTGGTAAAAAATTATCTTTAGAAAGTGAGTTAATAGTTATTAAAACGATTAATTTTTAATAGTTATTAAAAAAAGTTAACAAATTTAAAAAATTAATTTTTAATTATTTTTTCAAAACAATTCTTACTTGATTAATTTGTTTTTTCAAAACAATTCTTACTTGATTAATTTGTTTGGCGTGTATTAAAACGTAATGGTGATACATATATCAATTAGTATATTAATATATGTTATACTATTTTTATTTAAAAATTATAATCCTATTTATTATACAAATTATAAATATTCAAAACTTTTAAAATTATGTCATATCCTTCATTGATATATTAATTGATATATATCAATTAATGCATATAGCATTATTTATTAAAATAATATATATTATTTTAACAAAATTATGTCATATCCTTCATTGATATATTAATTGATATATATCAATTAATGCATATAGTATTATTTATTAAAATAATATATATTATTTTGACACATAATTTTGTTTTAAGTCATAATTATTTGATTTGAATCACATCACTTTTCTATTACATCATTTTAAATTTAATTTATATTTTACGTTTCTAAAAAAAATTAAAAAGTATATTTAAACAACTCCTAAATCAAATTTGTATTTAATAATAAGTATAAGTTTAAAAATAAATTATTAATACAAATATAACAAATATAATTTGACAAAGTAATTATTAATATTCAACCAGGTAAAATATTCAAAAAACTTTACAAATTAAAAGTTTAAATTATCGTGATGCACTTGGTTTTTTTTGTCAATTATACATTTTAGTTAAAAAGTTAAAAAATATTATAAATTATCACATCATTCTCTTTATTTTTTTATAAAAATATAAAAAAATTATTGAAATAATTTATTTCTAAATGACACTTCTAAATGAACTATGGAATTGGAATGACCAACGAAACACAGTCAATCCCATTATTTATTAGCCTTATTTGGCAACTTGAATTTCGACTGACTCAGTAGTTAATCTTTAGAAAAAAATAGATAGACAAAATAAAAAGGAAATCTAAATAACCAAACTGAATTATTTTAGTTTGAAATATTTTAAATAGATATATATATATATTTTTTTATTTTTTTATAAAAATATAAAAAAATTATTGAAATAATTTATTTCTAAATGACACTTCTAAATGAACTATGGAATTGGAATGACCAACGAAACACGGTCAATCCCATTATTTATTAGCCTTATTTGGGAAACTTGAATTTCGACTTACTCATTAGCCTCCGTTTGGCAAGAGCTTTTCCAGGCTTTTTTGGCTATTTTAGCCACAAAAAACAAAATAGGCTATTTTAGCCATAACAAACAAAACATCACATCCAACCCATAATCATTACATTCTTCTCTCACAAAAAAACTCAAAAAAGCCAAAAAGCCAAAAAGCCCTTCCCAAACCAAGCTTTTAAGCCCAGGCTAAAATAGCCAAAAAAGCCAAAAAGCCAAAAAGCCAACCCACTTCCCAAATAAATTAAATTAATTTATTTCATAATTGCCAAAAATAGGCCAAAATAATTATCTTCTTTTCACAGGAAGAAGATATAAAAAGGCCTACATGAGAAATAGGAAAAAAAAAAAAGGAGAGAAAGTAGAGATGGCGCCGAAAAAACGGAGAAGCGATGAAGGTGAAGAACAAGAAAAAATGCCTGTGATTCTGAAACGCGAGTTGATGGTGACTCGGAGCTCTACTCCCGACCCAACGGTAACTCAGCCACAGACTCGTTGAGCTCTCCAAACCCAAATCCAAACCCAGGACGAAGAAAGCCAAAACAAGCGCCATAGAAGACCTAAAAGAACAAAAAGTACAAGTACAAACCGCAGAGGTTAAGGCTGTTGCTGATGATAGTTCTAAGACCATCGTTATCGAGCATTGGTAATTTTTAATTTCCTTTTCCTCATTCTGATTTTTTTTTTTTCTTTCTTTCTTAAAGTCAAAGCATAACTGTTATTCATGTAAAATTTTTTAAACATAATATGGTTTCGGCACAGGGATAAAGGGTTTATGCGTATATATATATATATATATTATTTGAAAAGCAAAGCTATTTTGCTACCAGCAATGATTGAGGGCCACAATTTTTGTGGCTCAAATGGCTCAAAATTGCTAAAATGACGTCGTTTTGAGTACAAAACAACTTCAAAATTGTCAAAACGACGTCGTTTTAACAATTTTGAGCCATTTGAGCCACAAAAATTGTCGTTTTGACAATTTTGAGCCACAAAAATTGTGGCCCTCAAACATTTTCCATTTTGCTACATCTGTTTGAACTTTCGGAGTTTTCTGATTATTACTCTATTATTATTTTTTATTTTATTTTATTTTTTTTGTGAACAAAAGTTTGTGGTCTTCTTGGGACTTGGAGTTTGGAAGCCTTGTTTCTAAGGTTGTGTTTTAAATTTAAAGGGGAAAGAGATTTTTTTTAAAAAAAATTCTCTAATATTAAGATTTTATAATCTAAATGACATATTAGGTCGCTCAACATTTTCATATAAAGAATTTGACTCAGAGAAGTTTTATCTTGACTCAGAGAAATTTCAATTTTCATATGAAAATTTAGAAATTTCTTTGATATTATGGCAGATAAAATTAGAAATTTTTCTGTGAAATCAAATAAATTTCTCTATGAAAATTGAAATTTCTTTGAATTGAATTTTTTATGTGAAAATGTTGAGGAACCTAGAGTGGACGTTTCACTAATTTCCTCAAAGAAAAATGTTCAAAAAATTTAACTTTATCTCGTCACATTTGCCTCAAATTTTTTGTGTTTTACGAATTTATTTGGAATGAATTTTTAGCGACTTTTTAAATTTTTACAAAAATGATGTGTAAAAATTAAAGAGAATATATTGAAATTTTGGCTAAAAATTATTGTCCCCAAACATTGCCCAATTCTTGGATCAGGAAAAAAAAAAGAAAAAAGAAAAGAAGCCTAAACCTACCCAAATCATGATCAAACACAGGGAAGTGATGACAAATTTATATATTTATTTATTTATTCTCTTATTACTGACTGCAGAGGACTTTAGGTTTTGCTTGCTTGGTCGATTTGGCTGTAAAGCGTGCCGTGTGTCATGGCTTTGGGTTTTCCAAGTCAACCGTGCGACCTTCGATGTTTATCAACCCACTTGGTTGCACCTAAGTTAGCCTTCCTCACTCGGCCATACTAACTAAAACACAAAGATTAGGTGGAAGAATGTATTCACTATACAAGTATAGCTGTGTACAAAGCTTTATAAGGTTCTCACTCTCACAAGTGTTTTACTCTTAGAGCTCTCTTGGATCTTCTCTCTTTATATAGCCATCCATCTCTTCAATGGATGGCTAGGATCATTTTGATCCAAGGGCTACAAGCTCTCCTCTAGAATCCTCCATAGAAATATCTAGGACAACTACCCTTCTAATACCTTATAGAATTCTCTATACTAGTGTAGTACATGGTAGGTTTCTCCATGATATTTTAGGATGTTCCAGACCCATCCAGACTCTTCTAGACCCGCCAAGGTTCTTCCACCATATTTTGGAATCTTTTAGGCTACTCCGGACCCTTCCACCAGGTTCTAGAGCCTTCTAGCATACTCTAGCTCGTTTTCACA
This sequence comes from Camellia sinensis, assembly GCF_004153795.1. Taxonomy (NCBI): domain Eukaryota; kingdom Viridiplantae; phylum Streptophyta; class Magnoliopsida; order Ericales; family Theaceae; genus Camellia; species Camellia sinensis. Next base: position 1,081,333 of record NW_021025171.1, on the reverse strand, counting down.
CCTTCCGGAACCTTCCAGCGCCTTCGGCACACCTCAAACGCTGCTCTTTGTGTCATAGAAATTCTCGGGGCGTGACACTTGGCTATTGCCAAAAGACACTAAGGATTGGTTTGGCATGTTTAAAAAAAGTCAAAAAGTCACTGTCCTATTTAAGTCACATCATCTTATTTAAGTTACATCACCTATCTAACACATCACTTCAAACCTAACTCAAACCCAATCCATATTTTATAAAAAGTCAAAAAGTGCACTTATTTAGATCATTCCAAACAACTCTTAATTTTATACATTTAGGCCTCGTTTGGCAAGTAGCTGTTTTAGTTTAAAAGTTAAAAAGTTACTAAGGTTTCGTTTGGCAAATAGCTGTTTTAGTCTAAAAGTTACTATTGCTGTTAGACATGAAAGATGGATGCATCAAATTGACATATTTAAATATTGGTTCTCAAATTTGACAAGGTTAGGTATGTTTGGCTGGAATTTTTTTTTTCTTCTACAGAAAATATTTTTCAATTTTTAATTTTAATTTTTGGCTGTGATTTTAGAATTAATGTGGTAATAGTTGTAGTAGTGGTGAAAGTAATGGGGGGCAATGGTGGGGTTGCAGTTTTGGTGGTGGGGCAAGTATGGGTGATGGAGGTGGTGGCATTAGTATTAGGCCATGTTTGTTTGGATAGATAAGATAAAGAGATTGTAATCTATTGGACTATTAATTTTAAAATTAGTAGTTTCTGAATTATTTAGTTGGAAATGATGTGAATCTTATGTTTGTTTTCTTATGAGAATATATGTCTGGAAAAGACTATGTTATTGAACCCAATGTCTGATTGAAATATTATGAAGAATGATAAATGTTCAATAAATTATTTTACTCTTTTTAATTGTTTACTAAGTAATGACAATATTAAATTTGTCTTTAATATTTTAATTTTTTTGGTTAAATAAAAATTTATTTTATTTTTTAAATATTAAATAAATTTATTTTTTAAAATTAAATAAATGAAACATTAATAAAAATTTATGTTATTTTTAAAATAAAATTTAAATAAATTTATTTTAAAAATTAATAAATATTAATAATGAAATTAAATAAAAAATCAATAAAAATGAAACAATGAAATTAAATAAAATATCAATTAATCTAGAAAAAATTTAAAGTTCAAAAGTAAAAAATGTTTTATGCCCAAATTAGTTTGTGTTATATTTGACCATAGAATTATTTTTTTGTTACTTTCATTTTTCATCATACAAAATGTCAAAAATGTATAAATTGTTTGAAGCAAACGAACTATTTTGTGTTTATATTTCCTTTTTCCTGAGCTTTTTATTTGAAACCTTAGCAACTCACTGCATATACCAAATGACAGGTAGACCTGTTGATTTATAATTTTTTTCCCCTTTAATTTTTGAATTGGAAATTTATTACTTGAAACTCTGTATGTATCTTCTTGAAGCTGTCCTGTTCCGTACCAGCTCTGGTATTGCTTGTCTTGAACAATGTATAGGAGAGAAATATTTTCCCCGCTCTGTACCTCCTTGTTTCTAAGCTTATCGCACTCCGTTAGAACTTCGTCGTACTATAAGCAGAACAAAAGTGAGCTACCTGGCGGGTGGGTTTACCGGAAAATCCCTTCGACGGTCAAGTTAGCTTTGTGGGAGAAGAGAGAATGCAGAGTACTGTAGAGAGAGAGAGAGAGAGTTTTAGATTGTTTACCCTAAACGTTTGCATGCTCTTACTTTTTAAGTCTGGCCATGTAGCCTTTGCTGTCCTTCTTACATCTTCCAGGATCTCTTTGCCTTCTGGCCCCTCTATCATTTAGACAAAGCCTTTGGCAGCCCGATTGTCATTTACCATGACAAAGCATTGTTTGGACATCACTTGATCCCTCCAAACTTCTTCAATTTGTCCGGTTAGGGCGGGAAAGCGCATGACCTGATGATAAGTCAAAGTTATTGCTTGCATAGCATGCAACCAATCCCTCTCCAAGATCAGATTGTACGTCGATGGGAGCTTCAGCACCCAGAAATCTACTTGTTTTGTTACTGCCCCTGCTCTGACAGGCAAGATGACTTCTCGATCAGCCATTCTGGTTTAGCTAAAGCCGACCAAAGGAGACGTTGCGGGAGCCAAGTCCTTGTCCTCAAATTTCATCTGCTTGAATCCGTCGTAGTACATGATCTCGACTGAACTGTCTTAGTCGATCAAAATTCGCTTGATGTTAAAATCTTAGACACGAAGCGTTACTACCAAGGTATCGTTGTGTGGGGTTTGAATTCATTCAAAGTTCTTGCTCGAAAAGGTCCTGATGTCTTTTATCTCGGTCTTTTCCTTCTTCCCGGCGGGCTGAATAGAGAGCACTTCTTACTATGTTATGCGCACAGCAAACAAGTATAGACTAGATTGCCTAATTTGGAAATAAGCATTGCATATCCGTTTGTTTTGAAAAATGTTTTGGAATTTGCTACTCGCAAGTAGGCTAAAACACGGATTTCAATGAGTTTTTCCAACCTTCACTGTGCATTCAAACAATTTTATCACATAAGCACTTAGCCGCATGTTAAGCATACTGTCATGATAGCACTCACACGCATGCAAGATGCTAAAACAGGAAAATACTCACATAGTACTCCGTGCCTAAACAAAGAACCCGTTAGCAATCAATGCATGATCCAAGTCCATATTTAAATGTCTAATGCAACACATGCAGGATGCAATCGAAGTAGGCTCGGCTAACCTAAGCATGGCATATGAAATGCGATCAATTGATACACGTATTCAATTTGGAATTGAAATACAAATGCAGTTAGCGTGATGTAACGAGCCCAATGCATGCAATACAAATGCATGAATGCACGCATGCATAGCATAAGGTATGCTAAATTAAACGTGCCCTAATACTAACCAACAAAGCAGGTAAGTAAAAGGGAAGAAAGAAGTGGGGATTGGAAGACATACACATCACTCACACACACTTATTACAGATTTGCCCTCGCTCGGAGGGACCAAATAAATAATACAAATTAATTAACTACGCGAGCTAATTAAATATTACAAATTTCCTAATTAGCTAAGCAAATTAACTAATATAGGAAAAGCAGTAAACCGCCTCGGGAGGAGAGCCAGATGCAATGCATGCTCAGTCCTGCTCGGAAATGCACCGCCATGCATAGGCTGCCTCTGTTTTCCTTCCTTTACTCCTCTGGAGGTTGCCAAAACCTCAAGACTGCTTCCTTGGACATTGGAGAACACCACCGGCTGAATTGAATTGCCACCGGCAGTGGGATGTGGCCACCGGCCATTGGGGAAGATATCGGCAGAGAAATGGTTGCCGGTCGGCACTGAGCACTGCTGGTCGGCAGAGTGTTCCTGCAGAATCTGCAATTGACAGCAACAGAGGGCAAGGCAAAGCATGGCAGCACAATTCAAGGCATATATGCACCAATCATGTCCCTTATCATGGTAATGACTCAAAAGGGCATATGTCTCGATTCTCGGACCACCAATCACGCATTTCCATGCATGATGGCCCAAAGAATCAAGTATGCAACTTTCATGTTAAATGCAATGCAAACCAATCAAACAAACCAAAGCCCAATTCCCATCACCAATTCAAAGAACAAGGCATACATGTAAGATGCAATGCAACCTAGACATACAAGCTAAGGATGCAACATGGCATGGCAAGACATTTATGCAAGCATACAAGCAAACATGAGGCAATGCCAACCAATGAAAAGGTGGTCTTAGACATGATTTAGGCAGCTCTAATAAGGCCCAAAACAGTGGCTAAAGTGACCAAAACAAGGGACCAAAATACACATACACGCATGCACATGTTAAGGCCCAAATGCTTAAGCATCAAAGGGCTATTTCTAAGCACATTTGAATGAGGCAATCATGGACAAATAGCATGCAAGGTAAGCATTGAAAATCATGTTAGGATGATGTCAAACCAAGCAACAAGATAGGCTAAACACTAGCATGCAAATGGTCCAAGTACTCGAAGCAAGTCAAGGGGACTTGAACCATGGCTAAGCCAACCAAGCCTCGCAAGGCTAAGAGGACTTAAAATAGGTTCAAGGTAGACCTAGACTATGCAAAGGGGACTCCCTAGATGGCATCTAAGTGGCTCAAATTCAAAGCATGCACAATGGCCAAAACATGGAGCATGCTACACAAGCTTTTAAAGCATTAAAGATGCGTCCAAGGTAAACATATAGGCATGCAAATGGGACTGAAATGACATGGTGGATGGTTCCAAATCACCAAATCAATGCAAAGATGTCATGCTATACATTTACATACTTAAGGCCAACAAGCCGGAATGCAAATGGGCTATACTAAGCATGCCAAATCTGACCCAAACAACTATGGACAGACCTAAAACATGGCAAAATATGCACAAAAGCTTCACAAGACTAAGCCTAAAACATGCTTGAACAAGGGCTAACAACCTAAGGCATATTAAGGCGATAACAAGGCGTTACATGGTAGGTATGCTAAGCATGCATGGTGTACCAAAACCAACAAAAAACAGAGGTATATTATGACATACTAAGCATGGAAAACAGCCAAGGTATGATCAATACACACTCTAACATGGTGCTCCTTCAAGAGGCCAAAAATGGTCCATTTCAAGGACAATAAGGAGAGGGGGTGGCCCTCCCCTTTTGGAGACTTCAAGGCACCATCTTCACCACTGAAATCCCTCAAGGTTTCAGTGGTGAAGAGGCCCAAACACCAAAGTCTCGAAACTTGCACAAAATAGCACAAAATGAGGCCTTTCAAGGCCTAAGAGGGGTCAAACACCCTCAAACCACAAAACACCCTTAATAAACAACCAAGAGGGCTAAAAAACAGAACTTTTTTGTATTATACACCAAGCTCAAAAACGATTTTAAGACAAGTAAAAACAAGATGCAAAAATGGGATAAAAAGGGGTAAGATTCTTACCCTTGAAGACCCCTTCAATAATGGTGCTCCAACAGCTCCTTCTAGGTTGAAAACAGCTCCAAAACTTCAAAACCAACCTTTTAGAACCTCAGTAGCTAAGTGAAAGTGAAACACTACGTGTTTGTATGCAATAGTATGGACTAAACACACTTTAACACACACAAGAGGGAGATATAGAGATAAAAAGTGTATGGTTTCTAACCCTAGAACTCAAAACCCTAAAAATGGCTGTCTAAGCTCTCTCAAGTGTCTCAAGTGTCTAACCCTTGCAACAAGAGAGAGCCCCTCTCTTTATAGAGCTTATTGTCTTGTAAAGCTTACAAGACAAGCTTCCAAAGAGGGAGATCCCTCCATACATATGGAGGGGAGCAAAAAGCAAGACAGCTGTCTTAAAATATCTGCAAAAGCAGATGCACAGTAGTCGGCCGGCCAAAGATGCCATTTTGGCAAAATTGAGTGCCGACCGGCACTAAATAGTGCCGACCGGCAATATACATTGCCGGTGGCAGCAAAAACCAGCCGGTGGCCTCTAGCCACTGCCGGTGGTGTGTGGGGATGCCTCACAAGGCATTCCCTGCCCTTCCAAGGCAAAATGCAAGTGTTTGGTGCAAAACCAGACACTAAACGGTCGAATTCGGAGATCCTGAGGCAAGGCGCGTAGCCGAGACCTCCGGGAACTCCAAACGAACACAAACATGGATGATCACCGAGTGTTCAAACGGTGACGTCTAAGTCTTGAGGACGGTCAAAAATGGGGTGTCTACATTCTTACATCTTCCAGGATCTCTTTGTCTTCTGGCCCCTCTATCATTTAGACAAAGCCTTTGGCGGCCCGATTGTCATTTACCACGACAAAGCATTGTTTGGACATCACTTGATCCCTCCAAACTTCTTCAATTTGTCCGGTTGGGGCGGGAAAGCGCATGACCTGATGATAAGTCAAAGTTATTGCTTGCATAGCATGCAACCAATTCCTCTCCAAGATCAGATTGTACGTCGATAGGAGCTTCAGCACCCAGAAATCTACTTGTTTTGTTACTGTCCCTGCTCTGACAGGCAAGATGACTTCCCGATCGGCCAGTCTGGTTGAGCTAAAGCTGACCAAAGGAGACGTTGCGGGAGCCAAGTCCTTGTCCTCAAATTTCATCTGTTTGAATCTGTCGTAGTACATGATCTCGACTGAATTGTCTTGGTCGATCAAAATTCGCTTGATGTTAAAATCTTGGACACGAAGCGTTACTACCAAGGTATCGTTGTGTGGGGTTTGAATTCATTCAAAGTTCTTGCTCGAAAAGGTCCTGATGTCTTTTATCTCGTGCTTTGCCTTCTTAATCATCCTTCTAAGCTCGCATACTCAAGTCGGCTTAATGATTCTATAAATGACGTTGATAACTCCTTGAGGTGCTGCATCCAGGACGACTAGCTCATTTTGCTCAGCTTGCCCTTGTGGAGCGGCCATCATACCTCTGTCTATGTACTGGTCTAAGTGCCTTGCTGCGACCAATTCTTTCAAGTGTTGCTTCAATGGCACGCAATCCTTCGTTCGGTACCCCTTCTTTTCCGTGGAAAGTGCAACAGTATCTTGAGTTGAAGCCCTTCTGCGCGTCCTCCAATTTTGCATGAAAAATGGGTGCAAAATATGAATAAATGATGAATAAAAAAAAATATGATGCTAAGAATACGAAAAGCTCTAAATAAAAGGGATAGAAAGAGGTGAGATGGATATACAATATATACTGATAGACAGCAAAATGGTAAGGATAATGGAAGCTGACTATATTAACAAAGTTATAAAGTAAAACACATGAAAAGTTACCAAGCATCACAAAATACTACATGATGATCATAGAAACAAAAAAATAAAGAACGAAAATTAATCAAATCCATCATTCTCATCATGGAATAGATGAGATGACGGTCTTCCTTAATCACCAATAGATATTGAAAATCACATGATGATAATAGAAACAAAAAAAAAGAATGAGAACTACCATACTCATCATATAATAAGGGATGGGATGATAAACTTCTTTGATCAACAAAGATATGAAAAATCAATGATGATTCTAGAAGAAATATACATAAACATAAAATGGAAGCTAAACAAGAAGCAAATAAACAAAGTGTGTTGTACAAATTGTATTTTAAATAAAATAAATAGATTAATATTTAATTAAATTAAAAATATTGAACAAACAATCATGTTGGACATTACAAGTAGATGAACAGAAATACATAATAAGATAAAATAAGAAAAGAATGCAAACTGAAACCTGTGTAATACCACAGTCTCTTTAAAACGGATTTGCCATCTCACCGTGGGTGTGAAAGGTATGTCGACGTCTGTCTTCTAGGATACGGCTGTTTAGAACTTGCTAATGCAGAAGCACCTTCTGTTTAGCTCCAGCGAACTGACAACGATAGCACTCTCACATACAAGAAGAATAATATTGTAGGAGTAGACTGACTATAATATGAGAGCAAAAGAATTTCTGTGTGAAAACCAAGGAATACGACCTCATTTTGTATACAATAGGGAAGAGAGGAGGAGCCTCCTAACCATGAAGGCTACCAACAAATGCAGCACTCTCTTATACAGGAAGAATAATATTATAGGAGCAAACTAACTATAATATGAGAACAAAAGAATTCCTATGTGAAAACCAAGGAAGATAACCTCCTTTTGTACACAATAGGGAAGAGAGGAGGAGCCTCCCAACCATGAAGGCTGACAACAAATGCAGCCAATTACTCTTGCAAAACAGATGGAGTAATGCACCAAAACTGATGGGACATAAGTGTGTAAGTTACACACAATATACACGTGTTTATATATATATATATATATATATCAGCAGCCACCTAAGAGACTTGGCCCAAAAAGATTTGATTGGTGGACCACCAATCCGGCCCAGCCCAAACCTAACCATTCCAGCAAGTCTCAAGTCTCAAGTCCCACGATCCGCGGACTTGGACCAGCCCAGACGGGTGGCGCGCGCACGTGTGACAATTTTTGCATAACCAACTTGGACCATAGTTTTAGCCTAAGCCCATCTTTGAAGCATCTATAACTCCATTCCTTTGAAAATTTTGGATGCCCCAAAGGGCTCATGCCCTTATTACAAACTTGGGATTTAAATACCCATCAATGTTTTTCTCTACAATCAATGTAGGATAGATAATTATACACTATTCCCAATACCTCATTCATGAGGACAATTTTATGAGATGATTTCTCATTTAATTCTTAATAGTTTTTTATCATTCTTTTTGTGGTGTAAAGATTTTGTTACAAATAATATAAACCCATTTGATCTCATCTCAATTGGTGGTTGGGACCTATTTTAATTTCATATTAAAGTCACTATAAAACCATTATTTTCCCAACAAAGTGAATATGAATCTGCATAATCTCTTATGGAAAGAATAAATGGATACCCAAATTCATGTTAAAGTAGATTACAAGTCACTTCTAGGTGGAAGCCATGTTTGGCTTCCAAGAAAGTAGAGAGCAAATGAAAGAAAGTAAGAGAAAATGAGACTGAAAACACTTGAATCACCAATTTAAGCCCATGGATAACCTAATTAACCCCACAAGACAATTTTATTTGGCACAAGGTATTTCTGTGGCATGGGAGACAGGTGTTGTGCTTTGGGAAGTGTCTTTATGGGAACACTTGTTAGGAGTGGGAGATAGTAAGTGGTGTGGGAAATTGAAGGTTTTGGGAGATTCAAAGCATTTTAGTGTAGTTTAGTTAAGATTTACTTTACTATTTTTGCGCTTTGTTTTTTGTTTTTGTTTTTGTTTCTTTATAATTAAAAACTCGTGAGGCCAATGTATGGATGTAATACAAAATAGTAGGGAAGCTTCTACTTTCTGAATCTCTATCTGTGCATTTTATTACATTGTACCTTTAATTTCATATTTTTAATGAAATTTTTACTTTATTGATAATTTTTTTTATCACTGCTGGAAATTAGGTTTTTAATGGCATTTAAAAAACACCTCTATAGCTATCAAAAACGCCGCTTATTGTTTTTGTGGCGTTTAGTACCAAATGTCGAAGATGCGGCTGTCGCTATAGCTTTATGACGCTTTAAAAGCATCGCTATATTTAGTATAGTCGGCATTTTTTAAAACGTCGCTAAATATGCTGCATAACGGTCCAATGACGTCACTCAACATTTAGCGACGCTTTAAAAATGTCGTGATAAATCTTTTTTATTTTAAAAATGTAACCGTTATTATTATTCCATAGTGACGCTTAAAAACGCCGTCATAGATTCATTTTTTATTTTTTATTTTTTTTGAAATTATGCTAATTCTATGAGATTTAACTAAAAAAATACTTACACTAAAGATGAAAAACATTCAATATATTGACTTAATTTAGGTAAACATAATACTGGATCAATCCATGCTTCTCAATATGCAAAAATATTTCAATTTCAAGATGAAATAAAGTTAAACTAGTGCCCAGTAGCACGTTGAAAGTTATTACAAACAGATTGGCACAAAAAAAGAAGGAAAAAAAAAAAACAGATCAATCATGTACTCTTTACAGCTCAGCAAAAAAAAGATCGGCACAAAAAAAATCAAGATATCTATGAATTTGTCTGGCATAAAAAAAAGAAGGGGGGGAGGGGGGCGATCAACTGCAGTACAACACAATTGCAAAACCAATCATGTGCTCTTTACAGCACTAGGAAGCAGGTTGAAGGCTTCCAACAAGCTTTAGTTCCCCCAGCTTACAATAAAACTATCAATGACATTTTTCCTGTTAAAAACTAAATAAAGAAATAAAAATTAACCCAAAAGACAAAAAGATATGGAGAGGAAGACAAGATAGACAAAGTTTGCAACATCAATTGACAGTTATTGGTGCAACGATTTATTAAAACATGGAGGAACATGTATGTAAATCTCTAGCATTTGGAAAATTCAATTTCATGATTCTCATTGGAATGAAATTGTTGTCGGAATGTCGTCTAATTTTCTGCAACCAAGCAGAGTGTTACATAACAATGAATAATTAAAATGGAAATGGCAACAAAACATAGTATTATGATCAAAGTACACAATTAAGAAACAGGATTCATTTCTCCTAGCAACCAAGTCTTCCATGACATGGAAGAATTAAACATCTAATCCAGGTTGTTCGACTAATAAGATTTTTAGAAGCTAACAAGAAAGAGCTAAAACCCAATAGCAACGAGTAGAAGATTAGCAGTATTTTCAAACTATATAGAGAACAATTGTAACCAAAAATAAATAAATCACAATCATACTGATTTTTGCCACTATTTTTGTTTGCATTAAAATCAATAAATATTTGAGGATTGAGCCTTACGACCTTTCAACAATAATCTTACCATGGAATATACCAAATCCGATAGCAAACAATCCAAATCTGATGCATTTACAGGCCTAGCCCAGATATAGACACTACAAATTTATGATTATTAAAAGCTCAGTTTACCTTGGCTTGTAAAACATCATAGTTTTTGTATGAGCACCTCGTCCCTGTCTCATTAAGCGTCTTCTTCATAAGAAAATTGAAATCATTAGCTCCGCAACAGAAGTCAACTATCTGTTTAGAGAAGCAATAAGCTATAAGCAATAAGCAATAAGCAATTAGGCACTTGAAATTGAAAGTTACAATACTGAGAGTAACTAGTAAATCACATTATATACTCGATTATCATCTACAGTTTACATGATTTTCTTATAAAGTATTTTTGACAAAGGAACTACAACAGATTACATGATTTAGCAAAACTACATGATTTAGCCAACAAACTACATGGTTCCAAAACAGAAAATATATATATATACCTTGGCTTTTAGAAAAAAAATATACCTAGGAGATGGTGTTGAATCAATGACATTACAACACATCTTCTCAAACTACGTGAACTCGATGACTAGAATAAGCAAGAAGGGTAAAAGATCAATACCAACTGAGAAGGACTATCAATAGAGTTCCATGGCACAAAAATAATAAAATCACAAATCTAATAACCATTGAACAATATGTATTACAAATAGGTCATCATAACAACCAATCAATGGACCCCATTGAAGCAAATAACTCAAATCAGCTCAAGTGGATTAACATGATATCGGGTCAAAACTTCATGTAAATTCAACATACCAAGGATTCTCTGTATTCAAATTCCTGTCTTTGTCCTATTACATCCTGAATCATTGGATCATGTGAAAATCTTGAGACATATGAATCTCGATGTATAATCCAATAATTAGAAGTGTACTAGGATAAGAAAATAGAAGAATTTAGTGAAAAAAAAAATCCTGCACATACTTTTAAGTACAATGTTTAGATTATCAGTTTATAACTTGCCAGAAGCTCAACCAATCTGTCACGCCCTCAAAATAAATCCACTATCTATATATCATCGATATGCAATATTTAAAAAAAACAATTTATTAAACCATTCATCAGAGTATTACTAAACCAAAAACATTACATGTAATATCAAATTAAATGCCCTACAGGCTTACATCTTTCCAAGCCAACACTTGGACACAAAAGTATGAGTTCTAACTCAAATGCAAATAAAGCCCTAGGCTTGAGTGTTTACATGTACTAACAAATAAAAACAAATAACTGAAAATAGTCTTCCAAGTCCTTCCAAGCTAAGTCCTTGGAGGTAGCTTATCACCTGAACCTGAAAATGATGTTCCCACATAGGGTGAGCCACAGCCCAGTAGAAATATACTAAACCAAATATAAGCATTGATTAAAGCAATAGCATTCAATAGATGGTTAACCAAGATAATCAATTACATCATTTTACAATTTCGTGACACTAATGTCTAAGACACGTTTTACTTTCCAACTTTATCAATTTGGCTCAGAACCTGGCCAAACTTACAACGGTGAACTATATACATCATATTCACCTTCTTCCAATGTCAACAAACAGATGAGACTCAGGCTCAAATCAAACACTTCACACTTCCAAATTGATACACATTTTAGTGCTGTATCAATAAAAACACTTCAATATAAATAAGCACACATAAAAGTGATGCTAATGGAGTCCATCCCCTATCTCCTCCCAAACAAAATCCGGTTTAGAGGTCCATCCCCTATCTTCCCCTAAACCGTGGAGTACATCTCCTATCTCCTCCCAAACAATATGCAAATGCAATGCTCAATCAATACACGTATTTTCTGTATTAATTCAATAGTAAAAAATTATGACTTAACCAATGTGATTAGTTTCAGTCATTCCTAATCCACATGCAATGTCTACAACAATCACGACTATCCTCCACCGATAGCCCAAAACAGTTATTTCTAGACTGAAAATAAATATATCAACAATTTAATAGGCGAGTGATTTAAATTATCCAACAACACCGTTTAATCAATGAATTCCTCAATTTCATGAATTTAACCAATTTCCCCAATTCCCTTAAATTAATTATACAAATTAATTTATTAATACAACTAGGATTTTTCCCAAAATTATCAAAGTAACCCCAACATATCAATATACCAAAACTTAGATCAAAACTTATAAAATGGAGTAGGAAATCCCTACCTCGAAGAAATAGCTCAAAAAGAGAAGATGGAGATGAAGACCCAAACTCCAAAGTGCTCCAAACCACCAACAATTCAGATTAAAACGAAGCCCTCGACTCATACACTCTTTTTAATGAAGGATCTAGGGTAGAAACACACCCTAAGTAGATCAAATCTAAGAGAGAAGGTGAGCAGGGTGAGAGAGAAGTCGGACCTTAGGGTTTGGAATCCAAAAAGAGGATGAAAAACTGATTAAAACCCGCTGCTGTCTAATTAAACTGGACAGGCTCGCTCGAGCGAATACTTGGTCGCTCGAGCGACCAGACACAAGAAATCCTCGATCGAGCGAATAAAAGCTCGCTCGAGCCAAGAATGCAATGCTTCAGGTCTATACTAGACGCAATCTCTCGCTCGAGCGAAGAAAATCTGGCGCGAGCCACCAGACACAAAATACAACCCTCGCTCGAGCGACTAAGTACTCGCTCGAGCGACCAACCCAAAAACTGGACAGCAACACTTGGTTTTCGAACCCAACCAACCTAAAACAAACCTGCCCAACACATCCTATAACTCCAAATGAGAAAATAAAGAACGACAACAACAATTATACAATGACAGAATCTACGGAACCTAAGTCCGGATACAAAAAAACAAATGGGAAAAGACCGGGGTCGCTATACAATCAATTTGTCTTCTTTGCACCAGAGAGAAATTATATGCAGAGGTCTGTGTTTGTTCATATACAGACATACCTCAAGTAATGGGGAACACCATATTGGTGAAATAGTTAGAGGAGTTGCCATTGCCTTTTCCAACATTTCTGATAAAAATTCACTAATGTTTTATTACATGCATGAATTTAAATGCATGCAATTCAACAGAATTAACAGTACCAAATGAAGCTAGCTTACCCAAACAAGAAAATTAACGAGTTTTAGGACATGTTCAAACCTATCTCAAACAAGATGAACACAAATTGAACTTAAGTGGTTTGGTTAATTTTTTATACCTCTAATACTGTATGTGTTTCCAACATTGTTCTTTAGATGTTAATCAACCGCTCACCTAACTTTTGTTGCATTGAGCTGTCTTTGGAACTCAAGGAGACGGAGGAACAAGCCTATTAATCCAAAGAAAAAAAAATTCCAAACAAAAATCAAATATTAATAAAACGATGGTCTAGTTTGTCTCTTGTAATGATCATCTACCATTTCTACTACATCCACTACCACTTGTCACTAACATCTATCAGTCTCTTTTGCACATTACCTCAACTTTGAGAAGATAATTTGCAACCAGAGTTAGTAAGAAACTAAAAAATTGACAATACAAACCTCTAGCTCACTTGCTTTTTATTCTGCACTATTTGAGCTTCGAAAAATGGCATCAGAGGCTGAATGAAAGCTCAATGCATACCTTAGGAGGGAAACACAGAATCCGGCTTTTGTGACTGTTTGTGTGCACTGAAGGAAGAAACATAACCTGTAATCTTTGAGTTGGCTCTATGTACTTCCTCCTTGAAACTTTGCAGAAAAAGGCTGCACGTAGTGTTAAGAAGGATCAGATCAACTATCAAAGTAAAGTTTTACTTATCAAAAAGGGGTCACTTTATTCCAAAACCGAGTTAATCGTTAGCATGAAATCCACACCTAATGTAAAGGAAAGAAACAAAAATAACCTTGCCCAAGAAGATACTCGAAAATTGATTTGACTGGTATGTTACAGTTCCAAATAGAGATTTCATGTCAGCTTGCATTCAGCTGATTGCTGCATTGCGAAAATCCTCCACAGATCGAAAGGCGAGAGACACTACAAGGTGGGGATTATGGAGAAAAGAAAAGGAATAAAGCAGCTTCATAGCATACACAACGATATGAATTACATACAGCTACACAACGATATGAATTACATACAGCCACATAATCATAATGATTCTTGTCATTATAATAACTAGAAAACCATGCATGATCTACTCTTATGTTGCAGTTGTGCACAGTTAGGTTTGTGTCATGCTCCACTACATAAATGATTGGCCATCAAATACAATCACTAATCAAAAGCATCAATTTTTACTAACGAAGAAAAAATAGAGGTGGAGAGGACTTCTACTGATAGATGTCAAGTTCAACTACATTAAAATCACACTCCCAAATCAATTAAAGAAATATGTTCCCCAAATTATATATATAATCTAATGATTCTAGAAGGAAATGTGTGGAATATGTTGCAAATCATGTAAGAGAGTATTGCAACAACTCATAGAAGTTACGAGTGTTAAAGCTGCCATAAAATAATTCATCCTGAACAATAACAAGAACAAAATTGTCAAAACAGAAGTTACATTATTACATACCTCATTATGAAGGAATGGCATCTCAAAGTTTCATCATTGAACAAACACTTCAGTACAAATCAAGAAAGAGAAGTACGAAACAATTGCCATCCCATATGATGGGTGGGGCACCGTAATTTCAAATTTCATCAACTAAGTTAAGTTCAATAATTACGGGTAAATCTTCTAGTTCAAGTTATTGCGTGGATTACAACCAGACAAAAAAGTTGAAGCATATATTAAAATCCAAACATATTAGTAACTCATTACCCAAAAGAAATGAATAATTCTAAAACTAATCAGCAATTGAAAGAAAGAAATATCATAACAAAAGTGATGCTAATGAAAGGAATGATTCTCTCATTTCCCATAGCCAGCTGTATATATATTATGATATTATCCTTACAACTTATTGATATGAGCTTATTTAAAGACAATATATAGTTCAAATAAGATTAACCATAAAAGGCACTCCTCT
>NW_021025171.1:1007793-1034748 GCF_004153795.1 Camellia sinensis | reverse complement strand
AAGGCAAAACACAAGTGTTTGGTGTGAAACCAGACACTAAACGGTCGAGTTCGGAGATCCTGAGGCAGGCGCGCGAGCCGAGACCTCCGGGAACTCCAAACGAACACAAACATGGATAATCACCGAGTGTTCAAACGGTGACGTCCAAGTCTTGAGGACGGTCAAAAATGGGGTGTCTACATGCACTTGGCAAGTTTGATTTGCTCCTGAGCAAATCTGTTGAGGCTGCGGCCTTGTTTTCTGTTGTTGCACAGCCTACACTTGTGACTCGAGTGTTAGAGACACAAAGAGGTGACCTAGAGGTAGAATCCCTCCGAGAGAAGATCTCCAGTGGGAAGGTTGAAAAGGGTTTGACAGTGTATCCCGACTAGAGTGTGAGATACCGAGACCGTTTGTTTGTGCCAGAGTCTTGCCGAGAGGAAGTACTCCGAGAGTTTCACCATTCACGTCTTGCGATGCATCCGGGAGGCACTAAGATGTATCGAGATTTGGGTCACCAGTTCTGGTGGCGGGGAATGAAGAGAGATGTGGCAGTTTTCGTGTCTAAGTGCCTTACTTGCCAGCAAGTGAAGGCCGAACATCAGAGGCCAGCGGGTTTGTTGCAACCCTTGCCTATTGCTGAGTGGAACTGGGAGCATGTCACTATGGACTTCGTTGTAGGTCTTCCGAAGACTCAGCGGGGTAGTGATGCTATTTGGGTGGTTGTAGACCGGTTGACTAAGTCAGCGCACTTTATTCCTTTGCGCATGAGAGATTCGGTAGATCATCTTACCGCCTTGTATATTCGGGACATAGTGAGGTTGCACGAGGTCCCAGTGACGATCATCTCAGATAGAGACCCTCGTTTTACTGCTAGGTTGTGGCAGAGTTTGCAGAGTGCCTTGGGTACTAAGTTTACCTTTAGTACGGCTTATCATCCTCAGACTGACAAGCAGTCCGAGCGTACTATTCAGATCCTTGAGGATATGCTTCGAGGTTGTGTCCTTGACTTTAGTGGGACGTGGGAGAGGCAATTGCCCTTGGTGGAGTTTGCCTACAACAACAGTTTTCAGTCTAGCATCGGTATGGCACCGTTTGAGGCCTTGTATGGTCGACCGTGTAGGTCTCCAGTTTGTTGGGCCGAGGTGGGTGATGTACCATTGTTGGGTCCGGAGTTGGTTAGGGAGACGACGGAGAAAGTTGAGCTTAGCCGTAGGAGGCTTGTTACAGCCCAGAGTCGCCAAAAGAGTTATGCCAACCGTAGGAGGAGGCCTTTGGCGTTTGAGGTAGGTGATCATGTCTTCTTGAAAATATCACCTAGGCGAGGTTTGATGAGGTTTGGGAAGAGTGGGAAGTTATCCCCTCGGTTTATCGGTCCCTTTGAGATCCTTGAGAGGATTGGGGAAGTTGTTTATCGTTTGGCTTTGCCACTGCAGTTGTCCGGGGTGCATGACGTGTTTCATGTGAGTATGCTTCGGAAGTATGAGCCGGATCGTCCCATGTGTTAGACTGGACCGACTTAGAGGTAGATGAGGATGCCTCGTATGAAGAGAGACCGGTTCGGGTCTTGGATAGGCAGGATCAAGTCTTGCGAGGCAAGACCATTCCCTTGGTAAAAGTTTTGTGGAAGCATCACGGAGTGGAGGAAGCCACTTGGGAACGTGAGTTGGAAGTCCGTGAAAAGTATCCAGACATGTTTGTTGATGTGTAATCATGTAATGAAATTTTGTAATAATATTGAACTTTAAGAGCATTATATATGTCTTGAGTTGTGAAACACTGTAAATGTTTTGGTTTATGGAAAGGTTGTAGAACTTGCCTTGAAATGGAAGTTTGTGTTAACATTGTGTATGTTCAGTATATTGTGGAAATGCAAGCATGATATTAATGTTGCATGTGTTATGGAATTGTGGAAAATGAGTTGAAATTGGTAAATTTCAAAGGAATGCATGTTGATAATGTAGGTTGTTACGTATAATGTGAAATGCCTCTTGAAAAGAGATGGGATTGACCGGTAATGGGTCGGGATGTTTAATATTATGTTGTAATATTGTTGGAAATGGAGAAAACTTGTTTTTGAAAAACTTGTATTTAATTTCGGGGACGAAATTCTTTAAGGGGGGAAGGTTATAGCGATTCCGGTATTCCCTTTACTGTTCAGTTGTATTCTGAACTCGGTTCCGTAGAGTTGGTAGTTGTGTCTACCTTGTTGTCGTCCTTTAATTCCATTTGATTGAGTTTTAGGATGTGTTGGGCATGTTTCAAGCAGGTGGGTTGAGCCCTGGTCTAATTTCTTGTTGCCAGGTTTTTGGTCTTTCTGCTCGAGCAGGCCATCTAGCGCTCGAGCGGAGATGGCACACTCCTAGTATTTTCGTTGTCTGCAAAACTCCTGCAGGTGTGATTTCTACGCTCGAGCGGATTTCCTGCGCTCGAGCGGGTCGCACTCGAGCGGGCTTGTTGGCGCTCGAGCGGGTAGTACATATTTGGTGTAAGTTCTGGGAGGGGAAATCTACGCTCAAGCGGACTGGTTTTCGTGCTCGAGCAGATGTACTTTATTCTTGTGTCTTGGAGCTCGAGCGAATTCAGCATTTTGTTCTTGGTGCTCGAGCGTTGTGTTTTTCGCTCGAGCGGACCTGTCGTATATCAGAAGGCAGTTGGGCATTTTTAAGTCACTTTTATATCCTCACTCTCTCTCTTACTTTTCCAAAAACTCCATTGTAGAGCCTCTCTCTCTAGAACCTTGCCTTCTCTCTAGGTATTGATCTAGTAGGAGTTGTCTCCTTACCTTTGGCCTTTACAAAAAAGTTGTTGATCGTCGAGGGCTATCTTTTGATCCGAGAATCTCGGGATTTGGAGCATTTCCGTTTTCTTCATCTTCTTCGTTGGGTGTCAACTTTTGAGGTAGGGATTCCTACTCACTCTTATGGGGTTTGACCTAGATTTTGGGCATTTTATTAAATAGTTTGATTTTGGGATCTAGGGTTTGAAAATGTTGAAAGAGGGTTTTGTTATTTTGATTCTAAAATGTGTAATTTGGGTTTCAAAATAATGGTATTGATGTTGGTTGTTGATATATGGACCATTGGGTCATTATTGGAAAGAGGGGTAGAAAACCCTAATTTGTTGTATAAATTAATTGGTATACTTAATTTGGGAAAAGTGTTATTATTTGGAATTGAGTTGGAAATAATGAAATTGGCTCGTTATATTGTAAAATGATGGAGTTTGATTTATTAATCGCTCGCTTTTGAAAACATTGATTTTTATCTATTGGAGCTTTTATTATCAGTTTAGCAATAATTGCTTGGGCTACCGGTGGAGGGTAGTTTTGATTGCTGTAGACAATGCATGATGATTAGGCAAACTAAAACTAATCAATTGGATGTGTCATAAAGTATGACGGTTGATAGAATACATTAACGTTATGTATTGATTGATTGTGTATATGACCTATGAGTATATATGTTGTGTGTGTGGGAGGAGATAGGGGATGTATTCCACGGTTTAGGGGAAGATAGGGGATAGACCTCTAAATCGGATGTTGTTTGGGAGGAGATAGGGGATGGACTCCACTGATACAGCTCATATGCTTGTCAGTTAATGTGTTGATATAGCTCATATGCTTATCTATGGAAATGTTGATATAGCTTATATGCTTATCTGTTGAAATGTGGATACAGCTGGTATGCTTATCTTTTGAGATGTTGATATAGCTAGTATGCCTATCTATTGTAAAATGAGAAACGTTTAATATGAGTCACTGTCTCATGTAAGTTGTTGGCTAGGTTCTGAGCCGTTGTTGGGAATTGTGAACATGATAAGGAATGAAAAATGAAATGAAACATGAACATAGTGGTCATGTAATAGTGATGGATTAAGAATTGATTTATGAAAATTAAACATTTATCAATTGCTAATGTCTTAGTTACTGCTCATATTGTGTTTAACATATCTCTATTGGGCGTTGGCTCACCCTATATGGGACATTATTTTCAGGTACAGGTAGCATGCCACCTCCAAGGACATAGCTTGGATGGTTATGGGAGTTGAAGACTCTTTTTGACTATTTTGTTTGTATTACATGCATATCAAGCCAAGGGCTTATTTTGTATAGAGTTAATACTCTTCTTTTGTGTAACCAAGTGTTGACTTGGAAAGCTGTAAGCCCATAGGGCATTTGCCTTTATTGTTAACATGTAATACTATTGTAAGAACTACTCTAATGAATAGAAATGGTTGGTTTCTTTATATCAATGCATGTCTAAAGTGATGGGTTTTATGTATTATTTTGAGGGCGTTACAATCCATGATATACTCAGATACACTAAGACAAAAACAATAAAACTCTGCTCTACCGGCTATATGCACAGTAAGCCAAGGATACAACTCTCACAACGGTATGCCATTTTACCAGGCGCTAGCTGGAAGGGTGTGGTTCCTTAGATTCTCAGCGCAGTCAGTTCTCCAAGCGCTAGTTGGAAGGTAACGGTACCTCTGATTATAAGCGCATGGTATAACACCAATAATCACAATACAGCAGAGTACAACCAACAAGTGTAATACATACACATAAACTATCAAGATACATAAGCAATGTGTTAAAGTATATGAACACATAGGTGTGTGTGGAGTACGTCCCCTATCTCCTCCCACACACTGGAGTACATCCCCTATCTCCTCCCTAACAATTATACATATATAGGCCTCGTTTGGGAAGTGGCTATTTTAGTAGGCTATTTGGGTTTTTGGCTATTTTAGTAGGCTATTTTAGTTTTGTGTTTGGGAAGATGAGATGAATTTTTAGTTGAGTTCTTGTATTGGAAAGTGTGTTGAAATGATGTTTAAATTTAAAATGACAAATTTGTCCCTAACTTTTTATTTTTTAAATTGATATAAAGGGGCAAAATGGTAATTTTGCCGTTGATGTACCAATTTCCGGGGGAGCTTCTGCCATTGATGTACCAATTTCCGGATGTGACAGCCTACACTGTCCAGCGCAGAGCCAATTTTTTTTTTTTTTTTTTGAAAAAACTGTGAACAGTGCCGCTTTTTTGCTTATTTATCATTTTAGGCTATATTAGCCTCACCCACCTCTTCCCAAACGGCGCCATAATGTATCATAGCACTTCATTACATACGATGATCTATCAACACAGGTGTAATGCATACACGACAATTCAACACAACTATGTCATCCTCCACCGATGACCAAGGACAAAACCTCTAGATGCATGATTTTAATACATCTATTATGAAGACTCAACTTCCATGAGTTCTTAAACCCAACAACGACACTAGTACGATAGGTAAGGGTAAAACCCCCTAATGTGTGTATTCAACACTCATGATACAACAATTCAATTCCCAAATTCATTTTCCACTTTCAAAATCGACTTCCAGGATTTTCCAATTTCAAAACCCCTTTTTCATTTCATAAAACCAATATCATTCCTCTCATAACTTTCCAAATCAATTATGCAAATTAATTCATAACAGTAAATTAGGGATTTTCTCCCTCTTTTAAAATATTGACCAAAAAGGCTCAAATACCAACAACAAACAACAATAACCTAATTTGAGACCCAAAATACATATGTATTGGCCCAAATATCAAAACCCCTCTTTTAAATTATCAAATCAAATATAAATTAGGGTTTTTTCTTCTTTCAACAATGATATACTAATTCACACCACAATTAGTCCAAACCACAATCAATGATAACAAACCCACTTTCAAACAACCAACCCTAGGTTCACCCTCATGATTTTCAAACAAACCCAACATGGATATGATTTTCATGCAATACAAAACTACCACATGTCTATCTATAGACGAAGCATTGCAAAAAAACAAGGAAATCCCTACCTCAAATTCGGAGCTCAAATGGAGAAGATGATGAAAACTCAAAGTGCTCCAAACCCCAAGATTTTCGAATCAAAACGTAGCCCACAACGAGATCAACACTTTTTATAAAGGCCCAAGGATAGAGGATCACTCCAACTAGATCAAACCCTAGAGAGAAGTTGGGATTTTAGAGAGAGGTGCTCTCCAATGGAGGTTTTGAAAAAGTAGGAGAGAGAAAGAAAATCAAAAAGTGATCCAAAATGTCACTTTTCGGATTGAAATAACAGTCGCCCCGCTTGAGCGTCAGACACAGACTCACGCTCGAGCGTCAAAAGCGCCGCTCGAGCGCCGGATGCACACCTCTAGAAGTTTTGCAGACCATGGTCCCCGCTCGAGCGGAGGAACAAAAACGAAAGGTCCCGCTCGAGCGTCAAAACTCTCGCTCGAGCGTACGACGACCTGCAGAGACAAAATACTGGGAGATGAATATTCACGCTCGAGCGTCAAAACCCCTGCTCGAGTAGAGAAACAACAACAAAGGGCCTGCTCGAGCGTCAAAGTCCCCGCTCGAGCGTGAAGGCCAAAATTTGGGCATCAACTTTTGGTTTCTAAACACAACCAACCTGTTCCAAACCTACCCAACACAACCCAAGACTCAAATACAACGAGTAAAGGATGGAAATGAGAATATGACAACAACGCCTCCACAGAACCGAGTCCGGAATACAATTAAATAAAGAAAAGGAAAACCGGGATCGCTATAGTTGAATAATCATTTTTGTTAACATTGAACAATCAAAATAGTTGATTTTCACTTTTTTCAATTTTATTTTATATTTTCACATTGCAGTGTGAATGTTCACACTGGTATGAGTTTAGTTTTTTTAAAACTAGTTGTATATTAATTGTAAATTGTGAATATTCACGTTGTATTTTGGTATAATTTTTTTTTGAAAGTTAATTATATATTTGTTGTTTTTGTTACTATGTTTGTTAGTTGAACAATCATTTTTGTTACCATTGAATAATTGAAATAGTCGATTTTCACTTTTTTCAATTTTGTTTTATGTTTTCACGTTGCAGTGTACATGTTTACATTGGTAAGAGTTATTTTTTTTAAGGCTAGTTATATGTTAATTATAAATTGTGAACATTCACATTGTATTTTGGTATGAATTTTATTTTTTCGAAGGTTATTGTATGTTTGTTATTTATTGTGAACATTCACGTTAGACTTTAGTATGTGTTTTGTTTTTTCAAAAATTAATTGTATATTTGTTATTTACCGTGAACATTCACATTGTATTTTGATTTTCATTTAGATTTTTTGTTGCGTTACTTTTACAATTTTAAAATTATAAAAATGTTAAAAATTCAAAATTTGAGATTTTCTCCATAGAATGCGGGAGAGACTTTTTCTTTAGAATAAGGGAGAGAATTTCTCCATGGAATAAGAGAAAGACTTTCTCTTTAGAATAAGAGAGATATTTCTCCATAAAATGAGGAACTATTATTATGTATTAGTTTTAAAATAGAAACATATGTAAAAAAAAAAATAGAAATGATGATTTGGTCATATTACATTAAACAGACTTAACGAAATACTCAAAAAGAATATGGGTTAAATGAAATAAAATACATAAAAAAAGAATTTATCAAAAAAAACTAAAATAAAAAAAATAATTTTAAATCAAAATATAATAAAATTTTAACTAATTGAATAGAACTGTTCGAAGGTTTTTGATTGTAAAAGGAAAAATGATCCAGATCCCCTCTCCCCCCACCTCTGCCAACCCCACACACACGTGGAGGTTGGCGATTGGAGGAGAAGAAAAAATAAAATAAAATAAAATAAAATTGGCCAATCACAAGCCAGTGGGGGTCGTGGGGGTGACCCCCTGTGCGTGGGACGAGGCCAGGGATTACATTCTTCGTACTTGATCCTAGAATGTAAAAAAATTTCCATTCTCGCCCTTGATCACTAGCGGGAAACCCATCACCCCCCATTCCCGCCCCCTAACAGGGATCGGGTTTCCCCGACCCTGAAAAATCCTCGACCAATTTTTTTTTGGGTTTTGTTTTGAGGTAGAGGGAAGAATAGATATACAAAGATACATAGATATACACAGATATATAATCCAATCTTGAGTGCAAGAACAAATATACAAAGATACATACATTCACATACACACACACAGAGGTTGTACTCATCCTTCAGTCATATGATCTAACACTAAACAAACAGTAATAAAAAAACAAAAAATAGAGAAGAAACAGAGATGAGAGAGAGAGAGATATGTATATACTACTACTACAACAACAACAATAACAGTGAATGTCTTCAAA
This sequence comes from Camellia sinensis, assembly GCF_004153795.1. Classification (NCBI taxonomy): domain Eukaryota; kingdom Viridiplantae; phylum Streptophyta; class Magnoliopsida; order Ericales; family Theaceae; genus Camellia; species Camellia sinensis. The sequence goes on along the minus strand of NW_021025171.1, from coordinate 1,026,578 downwards.
AAAATGTTCATAAAATGTACAGAAATTGATCTTACTTCACAAATCCTCAAATCCGAACTCAGTATCCTTATATCTGTTAAAAAAAACATAGATCTGAGCCTAAGATCTTGATATTGTAGAGAGAATGGGAGGACGAGCGGCTGGAGATGAGCTAAATCGCGGCGGCGAAGAGATTGGCAAAGGCGAGTTTGGTGTCGGTGGGGTCTTTTCATGGCGTTCGATCACTCTGAGATTGGTGGTGATATGAGGAGGGATAGGAGGACAACGAATGGCGTTCGATCACTCAAGTGTGAAATGCATGCTCCCAGAAGTTTGCTTGTTTTGAAGACCACTCGAGCGGCAAAAGTTGAGCTCGAGCGAGAGCATGAGTCTCACGCTCGAGCGAAAATTGAGCAACCATCGAGCGGAGATTTCACACAACCAGTACTTTTGCAAAGTTTACAGACCGCTCGAGCGGGGAAATTCATGCTTGAGTGTCCCTTCATATGTTTTCATGTCCGCTCGGGCATAGGAAGTTGCTTTCGAGCAGGGACCCCTGTTTTTAGCATTTTGACCAAGTGTTTTCAAGTGCATTTTGACATCCTCATTGCATCTTAGGTATTCCTAGGCCAAGATTAAGACCGCATAATGAGGATAAGAAGTAGAGACACACCTAGACAAGAAAGAATTAAGTAATGTTCCCGGGTGTGTAATTCAGTACGTGTTCATTTTGTAACTGTGTAGGTCACGCGCCACAAGACGCCTGATTTGCCCATTCTGTCTATTTGCCTTGAAGCCATCTGTTAATTGTGAGTAATAACCTTGTAAAGTTATGTTACTTACAAGTATTTTCTGACTGATATGATATGATCTATTCTTTGAAATGCTATTTGTGAATCATGAATGAATATCCATTTTTCTGAAATGTATTTGTGGCATCCATAGTTCACGTGGCCCTTGCCCGGGGGTAACAATATCGTGGCTGATATGCACGTGGCCCTCACCTTGGGGTAACAATACTGTGGCTTATGTTCACGTGGCCCTTGCCCAAGGGTAATAATACCGAGGCCTACATTCACGTGGCCCTTGTCTGGGGGTAACAATACCATGGCTACTTGTGCACAAGATGTGGACCTTTATGGTCGTAGGTACCGACTATACACGTGAGTCTCAGGACCAAGTTGATGTGATAGCTAATGGATGTACCACCTATAACTATTATGATTTTCAGATAAGTATGTGAATCTGAATCTATTTCTGATTTGAGATTTGAATATGCATAAGAATCTATTTTTGATATAAACTCTATTTTCTAACTCTGAGATAGATATCATTCATTAAATTCTTTACCTTGTTATTATTCATTGGGCTTCCGCTCACTCTAGTATTTATGTATGTAGGTGACCAAGCACGTGATCAGGGCCAAAGTTGATGGCCTAGGATTCCGTTTTGTCAGCCACCCTTTGCGCCTCCCAAGGAGGTTCCGGACCAAGTCAAGTCGTGTTGCCATGTCTTTTTGAACGTTCAATACTTTGTTTCCTCTTGTTTAATGAATAGTTTGTTTTTGGTTATCTGTTCATGGGGTGACGCATAATTACTGTATCTATGTGACGTCATATGTATGCTTATAAAGTTTGACATTATTTTGTCCCATGTCTGTCTGCACAGCTCAATGGACGTTGTATTTTGTATATTTGCTTCTATAGTCCCTTGATTATACGTCATTCTGTTCAGAGGCCTTTGGTAATCCAAGGATTACTGGCCGGTTGCGATGCTAAACATATAGGGGCGGGTTTGGGTTGTGACAGAGTGATATCAGAGCACGTGTTCTACCCCACACACAAGTCCATATGAGCTTAGGATGTCCTAGTAAGAAGTAGGGGCATTCCATCTGCATGTGTGAGTGTATGGTAATCTATATAAATATGAAAACTGAATTTGAATCTGGGCAAAAAAAAAAATTGAAAAGAAATGAACGAGATTATTCTTATGTTTATTATTATTTGATGTTTCTATAGAAACATGGAGAACGCAAGGGGAAATGATACAAGTGAATCCTCAGAGGCTCGTATGAGCCAAATGGAACAGATGCTTGTTGCATTGACTGAAGCCATGACGCAACAACTAAGACAACAACCTTTGCCTCCTCTGCCTCCGCCAGTACTAGTTGAACCGGACAATAACGACATCATCAATTTGACTAAGAAATTTATGAAAATGAAACCACCGACCTTCTTGGGTGGCATTGAACCATTGAAGGCAGAAACCTAGTTACTAGAAATGGAAAAATTATTCGTAGTATTCCCTTGCTCTGCAACTCAGAAAGTACTTTTGGCTACCTACACCCTAAAGGAAGAAGCTCGGAGATGGTGGCTGTTGGTTCGAAATAACAACGGGGACATGACGTGGGCACAATTCAATGAGATATTCTACAACAAGTACTTTCCCCAATGCTTCAGGGACCGAAAAGTTTCCGAATTCCAAGAACTTAAGCAAGGGAAGATGTCCGTAACTGAGTACGAGGCTAAGTTCACCGAGTTGGCCAGATTTGCTCCTCATATGGTGGACACGGATTATAAGAAAGCATGAAAGTTCGAGGGAGGACCAGATTTGGAAATATTTGGTCGAGTAGGCGTCCTAAAATTGCCTACTTATGTGGAAGTACATGACAGGGCATTGATGGTAGAAGCCATAATAGCAACCAAGAAACAAGCTATAACTCCAACGACAGAATGGAGAAGTAAAAGATCCGGATTCCATTTTAAGAAGGGCCGATCATTTTCGAAGAAGAAAAACACAGGATCTTCTAATAGCTCTTGTCAAAGTAGCGTATCTATTCTAAACTATCCCGACTATGGAAAGAAGCATAAAGGTGCATGCCATCGTGCATCAGGTGCGTGTTTTCGATGTGGCAAGACTGGCTACATGGTTAGGGATTGTCCGATGAGATCCAATGAGGTTAACCGTCCTGTGGCAAGTTTAGCTGGGTTTGTTTCTGCAGCAAGATCAAATAATGCCAGGGGTAACACTGACAATGAAACGTTGAGACAAGGGAGAGTGTTCACACTAGTGCCGAAGATGTACAGAACACCGAGTCTGTGGTGTCAAGTATAATTTCTATTTGTGCCCAGAATGCATATGTCTTGATAGATTTTGGTTCTATACACTCATTTGTGTCGCATGCCTTTTCTCGAAAACTAACTAGACCCTTAGAATCCATGAATTATTTATTGTCTGTATTTACGCCATCTGGGGGTTCTATGGTATGTGCATATGTATAGCCAGCATGTGATGTTCTGATTGGTGATATAACATTGTACGTTGATTTGCTACATTTGAGCATTGACCACTTTGATTGCATATTGGGTATGGACTGGTTAACGAAGTATTGTGCATCAATTGACTGTGTAAATAAATATGTTGTATTTCATCCACCTGGTATGCCTGAGTTTGTTTTCACTGGAAACGGAGTAGTCTCTTCCCCATACTTGATTTCAGCTATGAAAGCTGTTAAATTGCTTAGGAAGGGATGTAGGGGCTACTTGTGTTGTGCATTGACTGCATCATCTGATTGTAATAATGTGGAAACTATTCCTGTTGTTTGTGAATTTCCCGATGTGTTTCCGAATGACTTGCCTAGAGACTTAGTTGATAGGGAAATTGAGTTCACTATTGAAGTGACACCGGGAACGCAACCAATTTCTAAGACCCCTTACAGAATGTCAACCTCAAAACTAAAAGAATTGAAAATCTGACTTCAAGAATTGTTAGACAAGAAATTCATCCGTCCGAGCACTTCACCTTGGGGTGCTTCAGTCCTGTTTGTTAAGAAGGATGGATCCTTGAGACTATGTATAGATTACTGGGAATTGAATAAAGTAACTGTGAAGAATAAATACCCACTACCTCGAATAGATGACCTATTTGACCAACTCCAAGGGGCCCAAGTGTTTTCTAAGATTGACCTGAGATTCGGGTACCATCAGTTAAAGGTCAAGGCAGAAGACATAGAGAAAACTGCATTCAGAACTAGGTATGGGCAATATGAATTTTTAGTAATGCCATTTGGGGTAACTAATGCACCTGCGACGTTCATAGATTTAATGAATAGGGTGTTCAAACAATTCCTGGATGAATTTATTGTTGTCTTTATTGATGATATACTGATTTATTCTAAAAGCAGGGAAGAACATGAGAATCACCTTAGAACTACCCTACAGATTTTGAGAGAAAATAAGTTGTATGCAAAATTATCCAAATGTGAATTTTGGTTTGATAGTATGGCATTTTTGGGACATGTAATTAGCAAGGACGGTATCTCTGTTGACCCTCAGAAAATTAAAGCCATTGTGACTAACTAACGTGTTAGAAATGAGAAGCTTTTTGGGACTTGCAGGTTATTATCGCAGATTTGTTAAAGACTTTTCAAAACTTGCTATGCCATTACCACAGCTAACACAGAAAAATGTACCATTTGATTGGAATGATCAGCGTGAATCAGCTTTTCAAGAGTTGAAAACTAGCTTAGTAACTGGATCGATTTTGACTTTTCTTAATGGTACCGATGGGTTTCAGATTTACAGTGATGCATCCTACAAAGGCTTGGGTTGTGTATTAATGCAAAATGGTAAGGTGATCACCTATGCTTCTCGGCAACTCCGACCACATGAAAAGAATTACCCGACTCATGATCTTGAACTAGCAGCTATGGTGTTTGCTTTGGAAATTTGGCGCCATTATCTATACGGAGTAACTTGTGAAGTGTATACTGATCATAAAAGCTTAAAATACTTCTTTACCCAAAAAGAACTGAACATGAGACAGAGAATGTGGCTAGAATTGATCAAAGACTATGATTTGCAGATTTTGTATCATCCGGGAAAAGCTAATACTGTGGGAGATGCCTTGAGCCGAAAGTCAATGGAAAATTTGTCATGTTTGCTCACTGGTCAAAAAGAATTGTTATGTGACTTGGAAAAGAATGAGATTGAGGTCGTAGTGCGAGAACAAGATGGAATCTTAGCTGCTATCTCCACCCAGCCTGCAATCATTGAAGAGATTAAAGAGAAACAATGCGAAGATGAGTTTTTGAGGAAAATTGTTGATGAGATTGATTCAAAATCGAAATCGGGATTTGTGCTTGACAATGATGTGTTGAAATTCTAGAATCGCTTTTGTGTGCTGGATTGTTTTGACTTGAGGAAACGCATCATGATTGAAGCTCACAATTCAAAATTTGTTATACATCTGGGAAATACGAAAATATATCATGACTTGAAACAGAATTTTTGGTGGCCCGGAATGAAAAGTGTATTGCAGACTTTGTGGCTAGATGTCTATACTGCCAACAAGTTAAAGCCGAACATCAATGACCCACTGGGTTACTACAACCGCTTCCAATACCAGAATGGAAGTGGGAACATATTACTATGGACTTCATTGTAGGATTACCTCGCTTTCCTCTAGGTATGGATTCTATCTGGGTAATTGTTGACCGTTTAAATAAATCTGCACATTTCTTACCTGTTAAATCATTGTATAATGCGAATAAGTTGGCTAACTTGTATATTAATGAGATTGTGAGATTGCATGGAGTTTCAGTGTTCATAGTATCTAACAGAGATCCCAAGTTTACTTCAAGATTCTGGCAGAGTTTGCAACAGGCTTTGGGGATTGAATTGAGATTAAGCAGTGCTTATCATCCAAACAGATGGCCAATTTGAACGGACCATTCAAACATTGGAAGACAAGTTACGAATGTGTGTGTTAGACTTTCAAGGCAATTGGGAGATTTACCTTCCTTTAGCCGAATTTGTGTACAACAACAGCTATCATTCAAGCATTGGGATGGCTTCTTACGAAGCTTTGTATGGTAGAAAATGCCGATCTCCGATATGTTGGGCCGAGGCAAGTGATAGACCCTTGTTGGGACCAGAAATGGTACAAGAAACAACTGAAAATGTGAAATTGATTCAACAAAGATTGAAAACTGCACAAAGCCGCCAAAAGAGTTATGCGGGTGTCCGAAGAAGAGACAGAGATATATGAAGTCAGGGATCACGTATTTATCAAAGTAACTCCGATGAAGGGCCAAACGCGGTTTGGGGTGAAAGGCAAGTTAGCACCGAGATATGTTGGACCGTATAAGATCCTTGAGAAAATTAACCCGGTGACATGTCGGGTAGCCTTACCACTAGTTATGGGGCATATGCATGACATCTTTCATGTCTCAATGTTATGGGATTACTTACGAGATCTGTTACATGTTATTGAGCCGACACATGTGCTTTTGAAAGACGACTATACCTATGAGGAGAGGCCAATTCAGATCATGAACCGTAGAATCAAAAGATTGAGGAACAAGGAAATTTCATTAGTGAAAGTTGATTGGAAAAATCATGGAGGGACTTATGCTACATGGGAAATGGAAAAAGATATGATGAAGAGATATCCGGGCTTATTTCTGTTGGACCCGACATTCTTCTAAAACGAAGGTAACTCGAGTTTGAAGGACCAAACTTCTTAAGGGGGAAAGACTGTAACAACCTCGACCCATGAATAATGTTAATCCATACTTAATGTTTCCCAACGAGTAATTAAAGTGAAATTTTGCATCATATATTGCCTTATTTGTGTTTATATCTGTTTCACGTAGAAAGATCTGTTCATGTTTTCGTTTCAGTTTGCGAATTGAAGGCCTTATCGATATTCGATTCAGAAATTGACTTGACTTATGTGTTAATTAGAAATTTTATAATTTTATGGCAGGTTTAATTGAAATTCAATTCGGAACGATTAAATTGGAATCATTTAATGTCCACTTGATTAGTTTGATCAACAATTAATTAAACTTCTTAACCAAGCCTATATAAGGCTAGTAAGTGCATTAACTCTTTTTTTTTTTTTTTTTACACATCTTCGAGCCTATTCAACAGACAAAGCGTGAGAGAGAGCAAGAGAAAGAAAGAGACCAAGAGTGAGAGTTGATATCAACACTTGTGGTTGGAAAAAATTTGCTAAATTGAAGGACAACTTAGAAATTCAAGAATCAAGCTTCTAGCTCTCATCTTGACAAGCCTAGATAAGAATCCAACCCTTAGAATGAACAATTATGAGGTGTAAGACATAAACTCTAGAGATTTGAGTTGATTAATGTAAGAATTGAATTAGAGATGAAGAGAATCAAACCATACCATGCATGCATGCATATTTCATAACATTTTGAAGTTGTTTTCAAAGATTTCCTCTCATGCATGTTGTAATTCTAGCATGGTTTAAAGAATTCATAACATTTCTCACCATTGAACCTCATTTGATCATGTTTTGGAGGCCATGAACGTAAGTGAATATATGCATGTCATGTTCATATCATGTTCTTACATTTCAAGTTGAATTTTGCACAATTGACATGCTTTTGGGCCTTAATTTCATGAAATGATATTTAAGTCATGATATTTTACAAGTTCCTAAATGATTTCTAGAATTTCGGCCTAAGAAAATGAGTTTTAAGGTGTGGAATTCGAGTTAGAGCTTGAGAGTGCAATATTGAAATTCCAAATTCTGTACTTCCGCTCAAGCGACAGATTCCATGCTCGAGCGGCCAACTTTGTTTTTGTACATTCGCTCGAGTGACCTTAAGTACGCTTGAGCATGAAATGCATGCTCCCAAAAGTTTGCATGTTTTGCAGACCGCTCGAGCGGCGAAAGTTACGCTCAAGCGAGAGCATGAGTCTCACGCTCAAGCGAGAATCGAGCAACCATCGAGCGGAGATTTCACACAACCAGTACTTTTGCAAAGTTTACAGACCGCTTGAGCGGGAGAATTCACGCTCGAGCGTCTCTTCATTTGTTTTGATGTCCGCTCGAACGTAGGAAGTTGCGCTTGAGCGGGGGACCCTTGTTTTCAACATTTTGACCATGTGTTTTCAAATGCATTTTGACATCTTCATTGTATCTTAGGCATTCCTAGGCCAAGATTAAGACACCATAATGAGGATAAGAAGTAGAGACACACCAAGATAAGAAAGAATTAAGTAATGTTCCCGAGTGTGTAATGCAGTACGTGTTCGTTTTGTAACTATGCAGGTCACGCGCCACAAGACGCCTGATTTGCCCATTCTGTCTATTTGCCTTGAAGCCATCTGTTAATTGTGAGTAATAACCTTGTAAAGGTATGTTACTTACAAGTATTTTCTGACTGATATAATATGATATGTTCTCTGAAATGCTATTTGTGAATCATGAATGAATATCCATTTTTCTGAAATGTATTTCTGGCATCCATAGTTCACGTGGCCCTTGCCTGGGGGTAACAATATCGTGGCTACTTCTACACAAGATGTGGACCTTTATGGTCGTCGGTACCGACTATACACATGAGTCTCAAGACCAAGTTGATGTGATAGCTAATGGATGTACCACCTATAACTGTTATGATTTTCGAATAAGTATGTAAATCTAAATTTGTTTTTGATTTGAGATTTGAATATGCATAAAAATATGTTTCTGATATAAACTCTGAGATGGATATCATTAATTAAACTCTTTACCTTGTTATTATTCACTGGGTTTCCTCTCACTCTAGTATTTATGTATGTAGGTGACCAGGCACGTGATCAGGGCCAGAGTTGATGGCCTGGGATTCCATTTTGTCAGCCACCATTTGTGCCTCTCAAAGAGGTTCCGAACCAAGTCAAGTCATGTGGCCATGTCTTTTTGAACATTCAATACTTTATTTTCTCTTGTTTAATGAACAGTATGTTTTTAGTTATCTGTTCATGTGATGACGAATAATTACTGTATCTATGTGACGTCATATGTATGCTTATAAAGTTTGACATTATTTTGTCTTATGTCAGTCTGCACAACTCAATGGACGTTGTATTTCGTATATTTGCTTCCGCAGCCCCTTGATTGTACGTTGTTCTGTTCAGAGGCCTTCGGTAATCTAAGGATTACTGGCAAGTTACGATGTTAAACCTATAGGGGTAGGTTTGGGTTGTGACAGGAACCCACATAGTTGCCACATTATTAGAGCAACTCTAGAGCTCTGAAACATTTTTCATCAAAAAAAATTAGGTAGTGTATTTTTTTTTTCTAACTTTAAAGATTCCAAACGGCATTATATCTATCTCTAATCTATTATATATAGCAATGATTTACACTTGCTTTTTCATTTTCTCATTCTACCTTTTTTATTTTGTATTATTTACTCATTATAACTTGCATTTTAGTTTTTCTATTGTGTCCTTTTATATTTGAAATATTTATCATTTTTGATAGTTCTAATTTAGATGAAGGTTTTATCGTAATTATGCACAAAATCTTAGCCAGTTATAAAACATAAATCTTTTGTTTTTGAGTAAATTACCAATACACCTATGAAATTTTTTTAAAATATAAAATGCCCCTATAATAATAGAAATTACAACTACTTCTTAAAATTTGTAATTTAATAGAACAAATAGAAAAAAAATTCTAATTACTCTCCTATGTGACAATAAAATTATCAAAATTATTCATTGAAAAACATTTTTCAATTCATTAAAAATCCTTAATTAACTTAATAATTTATTTATTTATTTAATGTTGCATACAAATCAAAAAAACAAGCTTTGAATTAAAATATTAAGATGTATAAAATATATAAAAGTGCTTCATTTAAATTTAATTTTTTTAAATTTATAGAAGGTTAAGTCATCTATGCCTCTCATAAAAGATAGTACACAAATAATCAATTTAAATAATCTAATTAATTTACATTTTTTCACACAAATTTTTTATTTTAACATTTTTTTTTTTTTACCTAGTATATATATATATATATGTACATATATATCAGTTGCAGTAATTTATTTTTCTTTTTAATATTTTTGTTGATATATAAAGTCTGCAATATGTTTCTAGCCTTCTATATGTACTGTTTGATTTATAATATATTTTTGAGGACATTACAAAAAAATTCTCCAAGATTTGACCTTTGTAACAAAATAAATATTGACTTTTTAATTTTTGTCAAATTAAAACCTAAGTTGTTGATTTGTTTTTAATCTAAACATTTGGCAATTTTTGTTAAGTAAAACTAAAAAAAAAAAAAAAAAAAAAAAGATATTTTAGACATTACACTCAACAAGAAATGGTATTTTAGATCTTTCAAATACACCTATATTGAGTTTGATGACTAAAATACCTTTTCCTTTTTCTTTTTTCTTTTTTTTATCGATTTTACTTAACAAAATTAGGTTGATAATTTAAATTGAAAACAAATCAAAAGAATATGGTGTAAATTGACGAAATTTATTTTGTTATAAAGTCAGAATATAGATTTTTTTTTTTTGTTGATAATTTTCCCTATATTTTCTTATACATAATCATACCAACTGATATATGCTTCTGTGTTAATTTGAATAATGATGCTCTCAGGCACAAAACCTATAAAGCAAATATTTCAAGAACAAAATCTTTTAAATCTTATTTTTATTTTTATTCTACTCCAACTAAACAATACCATATATACATAATTTGGTTTTTTAAAAACTGTTTTGCCACTTTTTTGTTGTTGTTATCTTTATTTATTTATTTATTTATTAATATTTTTACATCTAAAAAGTAAAACAAATGGGTAAAATTACAATGACCTCTCCAAATTTTTGAAGAAAATACATAATTCACAAATTTGATATAATTATATTATATTAAATTCTCTTAAAATTTTGATTTACATAACACTTAAACCTATTTTTATGAGTAATTCGTAGTCATATGGATAAAAAAAAAATTATATCATCTCTTTCACACTTAAATCTATATCTTAGTTTGTTTATCTTTGTGTTTTTACATTATTTGTATTAATTTTGATTTTTTAAGCTTGACTAAAAATGAGGTTAGTGTAATTATTTCAAAACAGTTGCTATTTTTGTCCAAAATTTAAAGGAGGTCTGTCACGACCCCATTCCGCCCCTAGTAGAATGGTGTCGTGATGGCCAGTAATCCGAGATTACCGAAGGCCAACTTTCAAAATTCACACACAATCAGAGTATTACATATGGGGCTAACATGTGCGGAAGCAATATATACAAATCTAATTAGTCCATAAGAGCAGTGCATAAGTTAAATAGAATGGCATACATCTTTACATAGCTTTAATACAACAAAATGAAGTACGAAAATACATCTTGACCAGAAGGCTTCTCAGCCATCAAATACAAAATACAATGAAATACAACTAAGAAGCATAATCTTCAAGATGCTGCAAAAGTACAAAATCCAAAACAAGTGGCAAGTACATATAGGTGTCACCGCCGTCCTACTCGTCACCTACATATATATAGAGAGGAGTGAGCTTGGATACTCAGTGAATGGCATAAATAATAAAGGGGTTTACATGAATGATATCCGAAGTCTTTATCAATCAAGGCACATCACATCTTGTACAAAATTCAAGGGCAAATCAAGTTTATCTAACAAATCTTTCAAGTTCCAAGGGATAACGTTAACAAAGGTTGTGCTACAAATGCTTATAGTCCCCTAGCACGTACGGACTTTCAAAGATTGTGCTACAAATGCTTATAGTCCCCTAGCACGTACGGACTTTCAAAGATTGTCAAAACCAAAGCTAATACTTGATACACAAAATAGGGATAGTCATTCATGCTTAACAAATACTTTTCCAAAACAAGCAATGCAAAACTTTATCAAAACTTCATAACATAACTTTATTAAAAATACCACTCACATAGTTCTTCAAACGTCGGGGTCAAGGCAAGTCCAAGTCCTACAAACACATGGCAAAGTCTATTGAATGCACTTCTCAAAACAAGTCTTGCATGCATGCAAATGACCTCGACATTCTTCAAAAACTAAGTCAAATCAAAACAAAACACAGTTTCTTATCTCGGGAAAACATGTTGGGCAACTACCAGGTCTAGGCCGAGGTCCTACGCCTCCTTGCTGAGGTGTGGCCTCGATGGCCACATTTAAGGAAATGAAGTCGGGAAAAATCTGGGTTTCCCTCTCTTGAAGAACATGACGAATATGAAGAACATGAACATGAGGGAGATGAATGCAAGGATCATAATTTGCTATTACAAAATCTGAGATTTCATGCTATGAATTCAAAAACATGGACCCGGGGTACCCATATTCAAGGATCTTGTGAGAACAAGCACAAAAACATGAATCTTAATGCAAACTTTCGGATCAAACAAGACTTTTTCTTCAAGAACATATGAACACTATTTTCTCTTTCTAAAACAAACTTTAAATCAATGCATGTCGTGTAGAACAGGTTCGAGCGTGCAATGCAGCTAGATAAACATAAAGGACAACAAGAGTAAATCAAGAATCTAACCTCAATACACAAATCTAATGGTTTGATCTCTAGGAATCAAGCTCGAAAGCCCACTCTCTCACTCTAAAACTTCTTCTTCCTCCTAGAGCTTCTCTCTCTCTACAAGGCAAAGATATAATACAAAATGTATATTTTCTGGGTCTGTCGGCTGACTTAACCCTCTGCTGGGGTACGTGGCAACGGCTGGTTGGTTCTACTCAAAAAGGTGACTAAGTGAAAAGACAAGACTATGACAAAGTGTACTCAACAAGCTAGGCGGCAAAAGCATTCCGACAAGTAACGACATCGGCTAACAACAAGACTTCGGCAAGCAAGGGGCAAGGACCTCGGCTAAAAAGGACAACACTTGGCCTAGCTGTGCCACACCTTGGCCTAGATATGCCACACCTCGGTCTAGGTCGTACCAATCCAGGAGTAAGTTCACTTGGGTTCAAGGGTAACATCTCGGCCTAGATAATACACATCTCGACCTCGGCGATGAACACCTCGGCCTAGATAGTGACATCTCGGCCAACATGTCAGAGCGAAGGTGGAGTCAACCAAAGTAAATTCCAAGATGGTCTTAGATGCAAAAGGTTCAAAACTGACCTAGGCTCAGGGTGACCTCGGCTAAACCCACACCGAGTAAGGTACAAAGCATGCTGTAACACTTAAGCGAACCTTGAAATGCAAGCTTAACAAGACAGAATCATATGAATGCATATGAGTATGGTTAGGACAGTGTGAGGGTTATTACAAGGTCAGTGTAATTTATCCCCCAAAATTGATTACAATATTAAAAATACTAAAGATTAAAAAAAATCAACATATTACCCCTTTTTTTTTAATTTTTATTGTTAGTGATTCTTTTAAAAAGATTTTGCACAAATATTTTTTTTAGTTGCATTTAAAAATTTGAAAAAAAAAACTAGAACATGAAAATAATTCAATCAAAAACCCCCGAAATACAGAGTTAAAAAATAAAGCAATATTATTCATCCATCCCCATCCTCCAATTATATCTAAAAAAAGAAAGAAAGTCAGAGGAGAATAACTATCTAATCAATAAGTAATAATAACGATTTATCCATTGAAAATGATTTAATGGATAAGTTAAATTATTCAAATTTAATGAATTAAAATAATATTTTATTAGAGTTTGTTAACTTTTATTTTGTTACTTGTGCTTGAATTATTTTGATTCTTTTTTTTATTGTAATTTTGTTATATATTTAAGTAAATTTAATAAGTCTCAAAAGATTTTTTTTTTTTTAAGGTCACTAATAATAGCAATTTGGAGGATAAAGGACACTAAAAAAAAAGCATGACGCCTCATGTCCCTGAAAGAAAATCACGCGCTTTGTATTCAGATGTTGGACCAAAATACCCTCCACAATCAACATAGAAAAATGGACAATGCTGGGACTGAAAATTTAAGAACTTAAAATTCAATAGCTTTTGATTTAGATGTCCATTTTCAACAAAAAATATGTTTTTAGAATGCTCTCGTCAAGATCTATCAAATAAGATTTATGATGAATATGAAATTTTGAGAAAAAAATTTGACAAGATTTCATTGAATTGACTATCTTCTGTTAGTGAAATTTCTTTCATATTGAGGGATGGAGAGAGGGTAGAAATAAAATAAAATAAAAAGATGAGATACACAACAGTGAAATTTCACTGACTTAGGTTCAGTGAAATTTGAGACAAATTTCTTTTTGAATAAAAATTTAGAGAAATTTCAAAAATACACAAAGAAAATTCAAAAAAATTATCTAGAGAAATTTCAAAAATACACAATTTCTCTAGTATAGGCCCAGTGAAATTTCTATGGTATAGGTATAGTGGAATTTCTCTGATGTAGGTCTAATGAAATTTTAAAAAAAAAAAAAAAAAATCTCTTCACAAAGTAATTTCTCTAGTATATGTCCAATGAAATTTTAGACAAATTTCTCAGTGAAGAAAAATTTAGATTAATTTTACTTGGAAACCAAGCTTTCACCAACCCCTTGCTTTCATCAAGCTTCCATGGTAACCAAGCATTTCTTTCTTCTCTAACCCCTAAAACTACCAAATGCTCAAAGCTTCTAATTCCACAATCAATTCTCAATAGAAGACCTACTAATACTAGTCTCAAGAATCTACCATCACAGGCCACTTTGGCTGTTTACTCTTTTCATCAATCACCTCACAACAAACCCTAGCCCTAGACACCATCACTAACCCACCCAATCCTCCACCCATAATTCAAGACAAAGCCCTTCAAACCCATCTCATTCAAGTCCAAAAGGTCTGATTCAGCAAAGACGGAACTGTTGTCCAATTCACTGCTGTTGACGGTCGTTGCGCCATCGTTTCCGTCCCCAGTGACCCCGACCTCATCAACATTCTAGCCACCAACGTCATTGATATATTGGGAAGATATGGTGGTTGAGTTTTAGGGTTTGGAAAGTGTAACGCTCCCAAGTAATTGACATAATGATAAGTATAATTAATTCATTCAATTACACTAATCTCAAATCAAATGGTCAAATCTCTATATTTGTATTCCATTCGTGTGAGGGATTTACAAAAAGAGTCTACATGCAATACATATTCAAATTTTTAAAGGGTGAATCCATAGCAAGTGTGACGATGAAAACAAAAGAAATAATGCAAAATAAATGCCCTAAAGGTTACAAGTTCCAAGGCTTAAACTCAGTTACACAAAAGATATGTTAGACTTATTTATTTTGATGATTTATTTAATTATGTTTTTAATTTATTTGAAAGAGAAAAATAGAATCCAAATTTATTTTGATGATTTATTTGAAAGAGAAAAATAGAATCAACATTTATTTTGATGATTTTATGTTTTAATTTATTTGAAAGAGAAAAATAGAATCAAAATTTATTTTGTCCCATTATTTCTTACATAAAACTCTTATCCTAAATGTTGTTAGAATGTATTTAATATTTGATTAAATAAGAGGTTCAAAAAGCCCAAAACAAAGGTTCAAACAGCCTAGCACAGCAGCAGGCCAAAAGGTTCAAACAGCCCAGCCCAGCCCAGCCCAGCAGTAGGCTAAAAGGTTCGAACAGCCCAGCACAACAGAAGGCCAAAAGGTTCAAGTGGAAGATATTCAAATTAGTAATGATGGAGTGGAAGATATTCAAATGAATACAACGACTATAAATTCAAATGAATACAACGGCTATAAACGACTATAAACGGCTATAAGTTTCATTATATCTACCAAAGCCTCTAATGTAAACAAGTGACAAAAAAAACCAAAAAATATTCTTTGATCTATAATCGCTCACATATATTCTCTGAAAAATTCTCTGAGAAGTGTTCTTTAATTTTTTGTTTACTTCCTCTTTAGAAATTATACACTGAGACATTTAGCTTTAAGCCCATGTTTCCAGTGTGAGGTTTACAGAAAAATCAGAGTTTCATTTTTATATCTATCTTTGAGAGATAATTCTTGTAGCCTTCTTTGAAAGCAAAAACACCTTCTTTTCAACCTTATAAGAGTGTAGTACACTCAGTATACTTGACTTAAAAAGTCTGTATAAAATCTATGGAGGATTGCTCTATCTGTGAAAAGGTTGCTAGCACCCTATGAAGCTAGAGTATAGTGAAAAATCTCAAGTGAAACTTGAGGAGTGGACGTAGACCGAGTTGAAGCCAAACCACTATAAATTTGTTTCCCTCTCTCTCCCTTATCTCTTTATTTTATTTAAATTGCCATAACTATAATTCATATTTTTATTGTGCTAAAATCATTAATTGACATAATTGTTAGAACACTTGTTTTAATTATTTTTATTTCATTAACTATATTTATCTATTGTGTTAGCCATAATTTTTATTACGGTATTATTATTTTATTTGTAAAAACCTAATTCACCCCCCCTCTTAGGTTATCTTTGGGATAACAATTGGTTTCAGAGCCTAGACTCTTATTTTAGATTTAACCATCTTGGAGTTTCGATCCATGGCAACCTTAGTTGAACGACAAGCACAAATAGGTCACCATTGTTTGACAGAAACAACTATAGTCATTGGAAGGATAAGATGACCCTATACCTACAAGCCATTGATTATGTTATGTGGATTATTGTCACCAAAGGTCCAAAAATTCCTACCACATTAGTAGACAGTATTAGTGTACCTCAAACTGAAGATGAATGTGATGAGAGGAATCATTAATTATTGCAAGCCAATGCTAAAGCCAAACTCACCCTTGTTTGTGGATTAGACTCTAAGGAGTATAATTGAATTTCAAGTTGTGATTTAGCAAAAGAAATTTGGGACAAACTTGAGGTAACGTATGAAGGTACAAACCAAGTGAAGGAATCTCGTATTGATATGCTTGTTCATAGTTATGAATTGTTTAAAATGAATTCTGATAAATTTATTTCAAGTATGTTTACTAGATTTATTGAAATTGTAAACTCTTTGAAATCTCTTGGCAAAACTTATACTAACAGTGAGTTGGTGAGAAAAATTCTTAGGTATTTACCAAAGAATTGGGAAGCAAAGGTCACGGCCATTATAGAAGCCAAAAATCTCTCCACACTTGGATTGGATGAGCTTATGGGTTTCCTTATGACTCATGAGATCACCATGAAAGGACATGAGGATGTTGAAAACAACAAGAAAAATGGAATTGCATTCAAAACCTCATTAAATGAAGAAGAACATAAAAACTCTAGTGTCACGCCCTCAAAATAATAACATTAAACCCATCAATATAAACATACATTTACATACAAAAGATCCACATTCCCTCAATTAAACAGAGTACTTCATTACAAAAGTATTACATGTTAACAACAAAAGTAAATGCCCTACGGGCTTACAGCTTTCCAAGTTATCACTTGGTTACAAAAGAGAGTATTAACTCGGTTACACATTAAGCCCTTGGCTTGAATTTACATGTAATACATCAAAAGGAAAATAAGGCAACAAAAGTATGTCTTGCCCCTAGCCTCCCAAGCTATGTCCTTAGAGGCGGCATGCTACCTGTACCTGAAAATGATGTTCCCATATAGGGTGAGCCACAGCCCAGCAGAGATATACTAAACCAACTATGAACAATGATTAAAAGATTAGCAACTGATAGATGGTCGATACTTACACTTCCATTTACATCTTATTTCAATTCCAAGACAACCAAACCTATGTTACAATTCACTTTTCATTTCTTATTCAACTTTGAGTTTGAAAACAAAACAGGGCTCAGTACTCTGGCCAAAACATTTTGATGAGATTATAGTTCATCACTAGAACACTTTCGAAATCCAAGGTGGATACACAATATGGTGTTGTATCAATAACACATAAACTACTCATACTTCACAAACGATGATGATATACATTTTAGTGCTATATCAAATCAAACAAACTTTTCAATAGATAAGCATATGAGCTATAACAACATTCCAATAGATAAACATATCACACATCAACAGATAAGCATATCAACTGTATCCACACTTCACTAGACAAGCATAAGAGCTGTATCTACACTTCACTAGACAAGCATATGAGCTGTATCTACACTTCACTAGACAAGCATATGAGCTGTATCTACACTTCACTAGACAAGCATATGAGCTGTATCTACACTTCACTAGACAAGCATATGAGCTGTATCTACACTTCACTAGACAAGCATATGAGCTGTATCTACACTTCACTAGACAAGCATATGAGCTGTATCTACACTTCACTAGACAAGCATATGAGCTGTATCTACACTTCACTAGACAAGCATATGAGCTGTATCTACACTTCACTAGACAAGCATATGAGCTGTATCTACACTTCACTAGACAAGCATATGAGCTGTATCTACACTTCACTAGACAAGCATATGAGCTGTATCTACACTTCACTAGACAAGCATATGAGCTGTATCTACACTTCACTAGACAAGCATATGAGCTGTATCTACACTTCACTAGACAAGCATATGAGCTGTATCTACACTTCACTAGACAAGCATATGAGCTGTATCTACACTTCACTAGACAAGCATATGAGCTGTATCTACACTTCACTAGACAAGCATATGAGCTGTATCTACACTTCACTAGACAAGCATATGAGCTGTATCTACACTTCACTAGACAAGCATATGAGCTGTATCTACACTTCACTAGACAAGCATATGAGCTGTATCTACACTTCACTAGACAAGCATATGAGCTGTATCTACACTTCACTAGACAAGCATATGAGCTGTATCTACACTTCACTAGACAAGCATATGAGCTGTATCTACACTTCACTAGACAAGCATATGAGCTGTATCTACACTTCACTAGACAAGCATATGAGCTGTATCTACACTTCACTAGACAAGCATATGAGCTGTATCTACACTTCACTAGACAAGCATATGAGCTGTATCTACACTTCACTAGACAAGCATATGAGCTGTATCTACACTTCACAAAGATAAACATATGAGCTGTATCTACA
>NW_021025171.1:944770-975803 GCF_004153795.1 Camellia sinensis | reverse complement strand
GCTGTGCATTTTGTAAAGTGTTGTTAGGTTATTGGCTTATGCTTTGGTTGTCTTTCATTAATATTTTCGTTACACGCCCAATTGTAGGTCTTAGTATGAATGTATAAGTGTGTAACCGAAGTTCGGGTGTATGTTTCTATATATTATGTACCTAATGCAATGTGTGCGGTCCTGGCATGGTAGTGGTAGCTCAATGGATGATGTTTTATGTTATTTTATAATGGTAATACTTCCCCTTAGGCCCCATATGTTATGTATAACAGGTTAAGTGTCCGTTTCTGAATAGGTCATGCCCAAAACTTTTAGGGCGAGTTTGGGGCGTGACAAGTGGTATCAGAGTACGAGTTGCCATCTCACACATGAATCCGTTGAGCTTTAGGATATCTAGCAAGACTTAGGCATCATGCATAATATTTTGAAAGTACATGAAAAGATTGATGGCAATGTTAAATGTATATGTTTTATCTGCTATTTCTGATGATTACAATCTATGTCTGTTGCATATTCTTTTATTGCCTCTGTTTATCTTATATAGATTTTGCAGATGGGAGTAAGTCAACAACGTTGTACTGTGGAGGGTTGGTAAGAATTTGAGATGATCGGTGAGACAGTTTATATGTAAATAATTAGATAAAATTTGTGTTATCGGTTGATAGTTATCTGTGGGAAATGATGGCGATATAATTGGGCTTTTTAGCATCTATTTGAGTGAATTGATTCAATTTTAAGTAGGGGATATTTCCAAGATTAAAGGAAAGGTTATATGTGATACTCTACTTTTATACTCTAGGTATGTCTTCCTTGTCATAACAATAGTTAAATCTGCGATTTAAAAAAAAAAAAAAAATTTGTTGTGTTTGAATATTTTGATGAGATGTGTTTTGCGTGATAATTGAAATTGTGTTAAGTAGGACTGGTTGTAAGCAGAAATTATGCATATAACGACCCCTTTTCAAATTCTGAAAGGAATTAATTAATTGTGAATTTACTTCTTGCTGACGATTTAAATAGATAGGCTATACTGGAGAATTGGTTATGAACCTTGAAATAGTATGTAGGTAATATGATTTTATGAACTGAGGAAATTACCGACGACTTCTGATAGAGCATTATTAATGGTGTCTACTGAGTACTGTTTGTGTAATTGGAATTTGATTGTGAGAATCTGCATTTTGCACTGTACTCTGTACTCTGACCTCTGTAATCTGAAATCTGAAATCCGTAATCTATAATTTGTTCTGTTTATGTATAATCTGTAATTTGTAAGTGAGCTTTCGTACGAGTAATAGTTGAATGATATGAAGAATCCCACTTATGATACGTGTCTGTCCACATGACACTTGCAAAACAATAGACAACCATTAACCAATTTGTCATTAAATCTAAATGATTGGTGACCTGATAAGTTACTGCAAGAATTAGAATCCTGTCTCTGTGTATTAATGATTTACGACTGAGAAATCATTTCTATGATATAATTCTGTGTCGATATTGTAAATTGTCAAACTAATCCCTATTTTGTATGTAAAGGCTATAATGCAAGCTGTTCTGCATGACATTGTGAATTTTGACAGGAACAAATGGTTATGGGGGGGGGGGTATTCCATGTTAATGATGGGTTAACGGGTATCTCCTTCCTCTTGCGTGTTTATGCAAATTTGTAAATCCACACTATGCGATTCTGAATTGATTTCCTGTTATGTTGAACCGATCTTATTAAAAAATTTTAACTCTAATGTTAGCCGGTTAAATTACTTTATTGTTGTACTGTTGAATTTCTAGATATTATGGAACCCAAATGGATGTGATTATTGTATAACTAATGACATTAGGACCCTACGAATGAATCTGGTAGGAATAATGTACGCGAAGTAACTGGACACTCTGCCTGTGATAATTGACTGGACCGGATGACTGGTCTATAATTTCTATATGGTTGTTTGCTAATCCATTGTAATTATCCATTATGAATACAAACAATGTGGTTGATCTTGTACCCTACAGTAGGAAGAGAAAGAATTAACTGAATTGTGGAATACTAAGATGAGTAAAAAGAGGTCAAATTAATTTGTAATACTCGTTGGGAGAGGATGTGCATCTTACTGTTATGACTGATTAATTAAACATGATTTTAAATTCAATTTCTGCCCTTATCTTTGGATGGCTTCCTTGAAAAGATGGTTGCTATACTTGTTTCTATTGCTCGGATCCGAACTTATGATGGTATGATTAGGTGTCTGTCATGGCACACCCGCATGAATTTGCAAAAGTATATGCTACTTGTTTTGGAGCCTGTTAGAAATCTGATTCGAACTGAGAAGTCTAATTCTGATTATTGAGCAAAGAGCCACAAAGTCGCTGATTTAGGACTTGTTTGTTATTCTGGGTTTAATCATTGAAAGATGTATGTGCCTTTGAAACATAATTAAGTAGGGAACGTTACCTCAACTTTTGAGGAATTATGACAGTTGGAGTTGTGTGTAAACCTAAAGAGTTTGAACTGTGTTTGATAGCTTATGAGCCACATGTAATCGAATACTTGAAGTGACACTGAGTTGTTATAGTATTTGGAAGGTATAACTTTCAGAGCAATAAATTGAAACACACAAGGGTTGTGAATAATGAGACGATGCTTTGATGTTATTAAGTACTATTATCAATTGGGTTACCAATTAGTCAGTAAAGACGAATTACTTGTGATTTCGGGAGCAACCTCCATTGAAATTGACTGTATAAGATGGGGAATGACTAAATGATTGAGGAATGCTATATGTCTAAGACGGAACTAGACTTGTGACAAGGAGAATCAAGTTTGGAGGACCAAACTTCTTAAGGTGGTGAGAATGTAATGACCCCAAAATGCGTATAAGAAATCATCTTTATTTACTTATGAGATGATGTGTTTTAATTTAATTATATTTATTAGAATTGACGCATTATCTGTTGAGTTACGGACTTCAAATTGAAATTATCGACCTTTATGGGTTCAGAAATCAAAATTGAGTACTTGGGTATGTTAATGGGAATTTTTAGAACTATTGGGGAAAATTAATTGGAAATTTAATTTGTCTGATTCGTTAATGCACGTTTGGGTGGTTAACTTTGTATTGCAAATTGAAGACCCTAGAGATTTCAGAAACTAGAACATGGGATATATTTATGATCAGCACAATTTTTAGAGTCACCTGGGAACTTTAATTGAAATTTGATTTTGCGCGATTCGTAAGGCCACGTTTGGTTCTCTCTATTGTGTTAAGCCTTGTGTGTGTGTGTTTATTTAGATATATAGATATGTTGTGAGTGTTTGGCCTCATCGTTTGGAAGCCAAAATATCTAAAAGAGAGAGAGGAGAACCGTGGGGGAGAAAAGAGAGGGGAGACCAAGGAAAGCTTAACAATCATGGTGGTTTGAAGGGAATTGAAGATAGAGAAGGGAGAACAACCATGGAAGCTTGGAGAAATCAAAGAGTGAACTAAGGTAAGATTAAGTATCTTGAATCCTTATGTTTGAGACATAAATTTCATGAAATCATGATAATAAGGGAAGCTTTGAACCCATTTGAGTTAGGGTTTTATGTATATATATTGATTGAACCTTGATTTCCTTAGAATTCCTTGATTGAAGAAGTACAGGCATTATATTTGTTTATTTTGAGGTTACGATGGTTGATGGAGAATAATAATGTGAAATTGGTCATGCATTAAAGGGTTTGGGGCTTTGATTTACATGTAATTAAGGTTTGATTTTGAAAATGAGAAGTCCCAAATTTTCAGCCTTTTTCGGACTGCAAACTGTCCAGGCTGCACGTGCGGCATTGTTCCCCCGCACGTGCGGAGACAGCTCTGTCCAGCCAATTTTAAATAAGCATATCTTTTGTATCCGAACTCCATTTTGAGTGATTCGTGAGCCTAAAATCAAGCCCCGGAAGTCTAGCTTCTAATGGAAGTGGTATCATGCACAAATTCTAAATACAGAAATAGTTATGCCCAAATTAGTGACGACTGTTCACTTTCTGTCAACCAGTTTTGTACCATTTCTTCACCTAAACCATTTCCCATCGATTTCTCCTGTTTTCTGAGACATGGATTATAACTTATTAAAGAATAATGAGCTTGGTACCACCATGGCTAATTGATTGAATGATCAAAGAGAATAAGTAAAGGATCAAGTATAATCTCATATAATGTGTTGTGTAATGTACTTGTAGGTCGAGAAGAGGACATCATTCCAGTACTACCGGGAGCCGATCACTGTGAGTAATAGTACTACAAATGTACATTATTTACCGTTAAGAAATATTGTTAACAACATTCTATTCTCCGTGAGCTAATATGTTAACATGTGTGTTGATTGGGAATTTAGGTGAACATTGAAAGAGTTAGCACACATCGGTATGACTCTGAACCTACTTCGTATTTTGGGTTATGGCTAATGATTATTGTCAATGTACCATCCTAAGAATTACCTATGATTTTGTATAAGAATTTCATACAAACTATTAACACTGTGAAGTTGGTTAATAGAAAAGAATTGCGTATCAACGACATTATTATGTAATTCATGTTATGATATGAATTGTTTTGGCCTGTTGATGTAATGGTACATTTACCTTTGGATTATTGGTAATGTTAAGGTTCTGTTAATTACGAAACAAGTATGTCTACTTACAAACCATGAGGAAATCTAAGCGCATCATTGTACCATATGTTCTATTTGCTATTGACAATTAATGTTACCATTCTATTGTCTGCTAGTTAGTGGCATTGAAACATGATAAGCAAATGGGATGTATATGCATTATGGAACGGTGGTATCTACGTATTTCTGAAAGCGTTCATGCTGTAAAATATGTTTACCTTTTGCTAACAATTATCGGTAACGTTCTATTAAACTTATGTTATCTATGTTTATTCATGTGATTAATGGGAAGAATGTGTTTATCTATTTTAATTTGTTCTGATGTTTTCTGGTATGGAACAAAGTGCTGTACGGAACTAAGTGCTACACCTTGGTGGGAGCCACCTCTAGAATCCGTACGAGCCACCTCTTAAGTCCATACATCCGTTATTTCTGGGCCGATGGCCACTCTATTATTTCTGGGCCGATGGCTGTTCTGTTATTTCTGTTATTTCTGGGCCGATGGTCGTTCTGTTATTTCTGGGCCAATGGCCGTTCTGTTATTTCTGGGCCGATGGCCGTTCTGATATTTCTGGGCCAATGGCCGTTCTGATCTGTATCTGTAGGCCTATGGCTGTTCTGTATATACTGGGCTTTAAGCCACTCTGTCACGGAAACTGGACCATGGCTATTTTGGAAATAATTACAGAATGTAGTTAATCATATGTATCTGTAGTTATATGTTTTATTATTCAGGTTAAACATTACATTATTTATGTACTATTATTCACTGAGTTCGCTCATTCTGTATTTTGTCTGTCTATTTCTGTAGGTAATAAACCGGGAGTTCAGTCCTAACCTTTAAGGCTTGTCTTTCTCTTGTCAACTTTGATGCGTCCAGGCACCTACCTGAAGCCGTGCATTTTGTAAAGTGTTGTTAGGTTATTGGCTTATGCTTTGGTTGTCTTTCATTAATATTTTCGTTACACGCCCAATTGTGGATCTAAGTATGAATGTATAAGTGTGTAACCGAAGTTCGGGTGTATGTTTCTATATATTATGTACCTAATGCAATGTGTGCGGTCCTGGCATGGTAGTGGTAGCTCAATGGATGATGTTTTATGTTATTTTATAATGGTAATACTTCTGCTCAGGCCCCATATGTTATGTATAACAGGTTAAGTGTCCGTTTCTGAATAGGTCATGCCCAAAACTTTTAGGGGCGGGTTTGGGGCGTGACACAGCCTCAGTGAAGTCTGTATAGAACAACTAAGGTTTTGGGAGAATCTGCCCTTGTGTCTCACGCACGAGACCCGTCTTCGTCCTTTTGTTATGTATTTACATTTTGTCAGGTTGGCGAAGTTTTGAATACGTATGTTTATAGTTTTCATGGGTTGACTTAGTTTGGATGATCCTGTCTGTATAGAATCTTATGTCATTACACTTTCTGTTGTGAATTATTAACATATGTATGTATGGAATGTTTTGGTGTGCATATAAGCATAGCTCTATGGACAAAATTTTAAATTGCTTCCGTTTAGCCCCTTTTACTCTGATGAGTTTTGTCTGATTTGATTTAAGGTCATAGGTAATCTCGTAATTGCTGGCCGGTTATGGCCTTAACCCATAGGGGCGGGTTCAGGTCGTGATAGGTTTCTACACGAGTTTTGGAGATTGAGCATGGCGCAGAGGATGTGTTTTTGTCAGGATTCACCCTAGCTGAGGCCTGGGTTGTAAAGAATATACTAGCTGTTGATGAGGGGCTATACGTCAGTGCATAGTCTGTCTACCTTATGAACAAGCTACAACACATGCCCAGGATGGGCTTAGGGCGAAGTGGCCAGAAAGGCGTGGCAACATCGGCTGAAGTGCCGTATAACCCACATATCTTTGGTTTAGGTTATCTACCTACCAAGGAGGATTGGGTGAGGAAAGGGAGAGAAATGGCCGGAAGAGCCAGAGCCAAGCAGGCCGGGAAGCATTATGAGTTGATGCACTGACCTATCTAGGGTACCCTGAACGGACGCTTTGTCTGAGAGGGGGAAGACTTCCCGTTCTGCGGCTTCCCAGAGCCATGGCTAAATGCAGAGAGACGGCGCTTGCCGTGGTTTGAGATTTTCTTTGACTTGCAATTGTCCGGGGATGATGTTGTCGAATAGCAGACAGACCCACCAGCTAAGGCCGAGCAGTGTAAGGAGGAGGATTCCGAGAGCACAGAAACTGAAATGGGGGTAGCACTGGCTTGTCTGCTCGGAGATCCTCAGATCGTACAAAAGTGATTGGGGGATAACTTCTCAGTCTCTATGATCGGGAATGAAGCGGCTGTGGGCCCATCTTCAAACATTCTGGATGCATCCATCGCACCCTCCCTCGTCTGGAAATACGATGAAGGCTTTTTATCGAGCAGCACCGGGTTAGGTAGTGAGCCGGAATTTGATTCCACCGAGTCTGTGGAGTCAGAATCAGGTTCCAACTCGTCTGAGTCTGAGTCCGTTATTCTTGGGGGTGACAACCCGGATGCCACTGTCCTGTCCAGGTCGTCTTTTTCTTTTTCCTTTGAGTCTATTGTAACAGAGGAATCAGGTGGACTGGATGTTATTAATGAGAATGGTACGACTAGGGCTTCCGAGTACTTTTTTGTGCCTTTAATTTATTGCATTAATCAAGACTTTCAAATTTTTGATGAAAATGACGAGGAAGAAATTCCTCCGATTTTGCAATATTTGCTTGATCAAGAGTAGGACAGGTTTGTTAAACCCTTTGTTGATGAAATCACCACAATTAATGTTGGTACTGAGAAGGACCCGCGGCTGGTCCAGATCGGGTCTACGTTATCTTCCGAGGAATGCGAGCGCTTAGTCGCTTTATTAAAAGATTTTTAAGATGTTTTCGCGTGGCCCTACGAAGACATGCCTGGAATCGATCTTGAGATTGTACAGCACCAGATCCCTCTTGTTCCAGAGGCCCGACCTGTTAAGCAGAAACTCTGAAGGATCCACTCGGACTGGGCTCTGAAGATCAAAGAAGAAGTCACCAAGCAAATTGACGCAGGGTTCCTACTAGTATCTGAATACCCTACTTGGTTGGCCAATATAGTTCCGGTGCCGAAGAAGGACGGCAGAATTTGGTTATGTGTGGACTTCAGGGATTTGAACAAAGCCAGTCCGAATGATGACTTTCCTCAGCCGCATATCGACGAATTAGTGGACTTCACTGCTGGGCATGTGCTGCTTTCGTTCATGGATGGGTTTTCAGGCTACAATCAGATCTTGATGGCACCCGAAGACAGGGAGAAGACTACTTTCACCACCCCGTGGAGAACCTATTGTTATAGGGTGATGCCGTTTGGGCTGAAGAATGTTGGGGCTACGTATCAACGAGCTGCAGCCACAATTTTGCACGACATGATCTATAAAGAGGTTGAGGTGTACGTGGACGACATGATTGTCAAGTCCAAGGAAAGAGAGGGCCACTACACCGCCTTGTAGAAATTCTTCCAACGGATCAGAGAGTATCGGTTACGGCTGAATCTTTAAAAATGTACATTTGATGTTATAGCAGGGAAAATACTGGGGTTCTTGATCACACAGAGGGGCATCGAGGTCGATCCTTCCAAAATCAAGGCCATCTTAGAAATGCCACCACCGAAGACTGAAAAGGAGGTGCGAGGCTTTCTGGGTAAAGTGCAATTCATAAGACGGTTTATTACAAAATTAACCTTGACTTGTGAACCACTCTTTGGCCTCCTGAAGAAAGGAAAGAAGTTCCAATGGGACGACCGATGCCAAGTTACTTTCGAGCAGATCAAACAATATTTACAGAACCCACTTGTGTTGTCACTGCCTGAGCTGGAGAAACCGTTGATTCTGTACCTATCTGTGACTGAAACGACAATGGGTTGTATTCTTGCACAGGAGTCTGAGGACAAAGTAGAGAAGGCTATCTACTACTTGCGTAAGAAAATGCTGGATTACAAGACCCGCTACACTCCGCTGGAGAAGGCTTGTCTGGCCTTGGTATGGGCTACCAGGAAGTTGAGGCACTACCTGTTAGCTCACTCTGTAATACTGGTTTTGAGATTCGATCCCATCAAATATCTCTTCGAGAAACCAGCATTTACGGGTAGGCTAGCCCGTTGGTTGCTTCTACTTTTCGAATTTGATCTGAAGTACATGACGCGCAAGTTAGTGAAAGGGAGAGCGGTAGCGGAGTTCCTAGCTGATCACCTAGTCGAAGGGGATGAAGCGGTTGAGTATTTGTTCCTAGACGAGGCCATTCTGCATGTCGAAGAAGAGACTTGGACGATGTACTTTGACGGAGCGTCAAACCAATACGGGTATGGGATAGGGGTGTTGCTGATAGCACCCGGCAATTCCCGCATACCCTTAGCATTCAGACTCCGGTTCAAAGTGTCGAACAATGAGGCAGAGTATAAGGCATGTATTGCTGGATTAGAAGCCGCCCTAGAACTAAGGGGCAAAATGGTTGGATGCCATCGAGGACTCGAACCTTGTTGTATCTCAAGCTAAAGGAGATTGGAAAGTTAAAGAAGAAAAGATGAGAATCTATCACTAGACCCTGGACGTTCTGATTCCTCGGTTTGAGAAACTGAATTTTGCCCATCTGTTAAGAGAGAACAACAGGTTCGCTGATTCATTAGCAACTCTATCTTCTATGATAGACATCCCTTTCGGAGTCTGGATGCGTCCGATCATCATCGAACAGAAATTCATGCCGGCTTACAAGCTGATTGCTGTCATAGATGAGGTACAAGATCAAAACCCTTGGTATTATGACGTCTGAAACTTCTTGGAAAAGGAAGCGTATCCACCAGGGGCGAATGCCAAAGATAAGAGGGCAATTCGAAGAATGGCTACTCAGTTCATCGTCTGCGGGGGAAAACTGTACAAGAGGGGTCATCTCGGGATGCATAAACTGTTTGTTGATGCTGAAGAGTCCAAGAGTCTGATGGAGGCCATCCATGGAGGAGAGTGCGGAGTGCACATGAGCGGGGTGATGCTAGCTCGGAAGATCCTTAGACAGGGTTATTACTGGTCAACCATGGAGGAGGATTGTATTTGCTTTGCCCGGCGATGCTACAAATGTCAGATCCATGCAAACCGCATGAACATTCCGCCGTCGAAGCTATACAACGTGACTTCTCCATGGCCGTTTTCAGTCTGGGGGATTGATGTGATTGGGGCTGTCACTCCGAAGGGATCCAACGGGCATGAGTACATTCTGGTAGTGATAGACAACTTTACGAAGTGGGTTGAGTCCCAATCTTACGCAGTGTTGAAGGCATCGCATGTTACTAAGTTCATCAGGAACAACATCATCTGTCGCTACGGGGTCCCGAATGAGATTATTTCGAATAATGGTTCCCACTTCAAGAAAGAGGTGATCGACTAGCTGGAGAAGTACAACGTGGCTTTTCATAAGTCATCTACATATCGGCCGCAAACCAACGGAGCAGTTGAGGCCGCCAACAAGAACATCAAGCACATTCTGTAGCAGATGGTGGAAACCTACAGGGATTGGCCAGATAAGCTGCCATTTGCTCTTTGGGGCTACCGGACTTCAATTCGAACTTCTACTGGGGCAACTCCGTATTCCTTGGTCTATGGGATGGAGGCTGTTCTGCCTATCGAAGTTGAGGTTCCGTCATTATGGGTATTGGCCGAGTGTCAGATAGTTGAAGCAGATTGGCAGCAAAGTAGGTTCGAAGAACTCATGCTCTTTGATAAAAGAAGGCTGAAAGCACTGTATCATGTCCAGGGTTATCAGTGAAGAATTGCCAGGGCTTTCAATAAGAAGGTTAAGTCCAGGAATTTGAAAGAGGGGGATTTAGTGCTCAAAGACAACTGAGCTCCCATCCACGACCCTAAGGGCAAGTTCAGACCCAATTGGACTGGCCCTTACATCATCAAGTCTATCTGGTCGGGTGGAGATGTCATTCTGATGGACCTAGATGGCCTAGAGTTCTCCCAGCTGATTAATATGGACAAGTTGAAGAAATACTTTCCTTGAGTGGCTCGCTAGACTGAAAACCCGAAAGGGCAACCTAGGCAAAAGTAAGAGCATGAAAAATTTGAAATAATAAAAACTGAGCTCGCAAGGTTGAAAACTCAGAAAGGGTGGCCTTGGCAAAAGTTAGAGCGCAAAAGGAGAGGGTTAATACACGAGCGAACCTGAGTTGAACTACGTAAGGCTTGATTCCCCTCTTTGGGATACGTAGGCAACTTCGTTCTGAAGTCCAGCCAATAACACTACCCCGATCAACTTTGTCCATGTGATCATGTTGGCCATCTTTGTCTTTTTCTGCATTCAAGATCTCGGTTGTGATCTCCAGTGTAGTGCTATTCAAACTAGGGACAACTTTCCAGTTGCTAGGATCCGGGGTTATACATCTCAGTGATAGTTCTCGGGCGTGTCCAGTTGTGATCCATATCGAAAATGGTTTTGAAAAGTTTTAATACAAGTTGATTTTGCTCAAATTAATCTTTTTACGACTTAGACCATTTTTGGACCAAACGAAAAATTTTCAGTACCAACAACCTTCAATTACATTGATTTCAGTACAGAGTTCTCCTACTCTTGAATACAAATTGACATTGCTTTTTATTACATTCATAAAGAAAACTTGAAAGTACTGATTAAAGCAAATAAATTCGGGGCATAGTCAAGTCAGGTGTTCCTGTGCCCCCTCCCAGAGCTTGTGGAAGCCTCTGATGCCAAAGTAGGCCCAACCTGCGCCTCTTCATCAAGCCAAGCTGTGCACTCATCAGAGTGGGTGCAACTGAAAGTGGGGGCGGAGGCCAGAAGCTCTCTCGTCCTCCATGTTGTGGCATACCGAGCTAGTAATGCGCCTCGGACTGGAAATGCAACAGGGTACTCTATCCCTTCCTCCGGGCAAGTCTGATCATGGCCAAATTGGCGCCGAAATTGGAATGGGAAGTAAAGACACAGTGAGTCAGGCTAATCAACTGAATCCCGGGCTGGCGAGACATACTGTAGCTCATCGCTGGTAAATTGAGCCAGGGGCATCGCCAAGCAATACTAGCAGCAAACAAACCGCACATCCATTCACACCACTATCCCTCATCCGAACTAGACGTCGCTGGAAGAAATAGCTGCAAGCTGAATATGTTGGGCATGAGTTCACAACCTTCAACTTATCCATCAACCGTATCTGGGGAGGGATAAAAAATGAGAGATTAAAGAATAGAGAGGTGTACGTAGAGAGAAAAGTGAGAAAAGGGTTTTGAGAGAAAAAAAACCGAGCCTAAGGGCCGAGTGATGGGAGAAATATATGTGAGATAGGGTGGGAAACATTACCTGCAGCAGTAGCGGACTCCCCGCGAATCTAGTCGTCTCTCGGCGATGGAAAGCATCCAAACCCATCAATGTCTCAGCTAGCGTCATGGCAATGCAACTCTTGCCCTCTTTCAAGCCCTTGGCAACCTCAATCAAACGGACGCTAGACCCTCCGGAGCCTGGGGTAAGCAGGAAATGAGACAGCATGCTCAAACAGAGGGCGTGTTGCCGAAAACTCTGCCAGTGATGATCGCTGCGGTCACCAACATCAGAAAACCGACGAATCAAGCTCGGAATGTCCAGTTCTCCATCGCAGATAAAAAACCGAGCGTCATGCAAAATGAGTTCGCACATTTGTCCTAAGGCTTGGATGTGGCCGAAGCGGAATTGAGGCAAGATTTCCTCACCTCTTTGAGATTCCATCAAAGCTTAGAAGTCTTCGAAAGTAGGACACATCTCTCGTCTGCCAAAGCTAAAAACATGAGTTCCCGGATTCCAACACCTTGCCGCGGCATGTAGGAACGAAAAACACAGCAGGGTGCGGCTCAGCGTGAATAATGCATTTATTCCAAAGCCCCGAAAATTTAGCTTTTCCGAGCCATCCAAGTTAGCAATCCAATTTGCAAGATTTTGGACAAGAAATGCTTCCATTTGATGCAAAAACTGAGATAAAATGGAGAAGCTACGAAACTGGGGCATTTGTAGAAGATAAGGTGTTGAATGGAAGCCAAGTGGCAGCATTCTAGAGGTTCTTGCCTTTTTTTGGCCGATCGGCCAGTAATGATGGCCGACCGACCATCTTTTTAGCCGATCGGCTAGTATTGGTGGCCGATGGTCATTTCTTGTAGCCGATGGCCTTCTGCCCTGACCGATGGCCCTTCCTTTGTTCTCCCTGAGCTGTCTATATGTTGGAGATGTTGAGAACTTGTGTTTTCTTCCACTTCGAATGCCTTTTCGTGACGATTTTGCGAAGTTGTTCCTGTGTTACTTCAATTTGTTTATCGAGTTGTTGCATTTGCTTATCAAGTTGTTACTCTTTGGTTATTGAGTTGTTGCTCTTTGATTATCGAGTTGTCGCAATTTGTTTATCGAATTGTCGCTCGTTGCTTATCGAGTTGTTATAATTCGTTTAACGAATTGTCTTTGTTAAGTTGTTTTGTTTAGTTTGTTGCGTTGGCTCACTACCTGACTTGGCAATGCATGAATGTTCAACTTCCAACAATCTCATTTTTATGAAAAATAATGCAATGCGATGCGATGCGATGCTTAGAGTACAACTGCAACACCTTTTGAACAAAAAAGTTGTTTTCATTCCATCATGTTTTCTTTTGCAAAAAGTATGAAGTTTCGAAGAAACATAAAACCTGTCTGAGGCAGTACAATGTGCAAAACTACTAGCAAAAAAGAAAAATAAAGCAAAAACAAAGCATCTGAAATCGACGCTAGTTGCCTCAAGAGTGGGAACTCCTCCTTGCCCTCTTCCTCAACGAAGGCCCAGAACCACTGCCGTCAGCTCCGTCGCCAGAGTCTGAACTGGAGCCGTCTCCAGCCTCATCTCCATCATGAGAAGACTCTGACTGTGGACTCACTGCCTCCTCATCAGACTCGTCATCATCTGGGGCAGGCGCCCATGAACTACTTCCGGTCTGAGCACACCCAGCTCTGCTGTGGCTACGCGTTAAAGTCCCTTGTCCCGCTCTCCCTGCTGCTCAGGGAGGTACTGATGGTCCCGCTGAGGCACCTGTTGTGGCTGGTATCTGGAATGGGGCCTAAAAAGAACAGCTTGGCAAATGCATCAGTTATGCTACGCGAAGCTGAGTATGGTACCAAATGCAGTGTATGATTATAGTTTATGAATGCCGTGAGCAGTATATAAACGCCGTGAGCGGTGCATGATTACAGTGTATGAATGCCGTGAGCGGTGGATGATTGCAGTATATGAAGGCTGTGGCCAGTGTATGAGATGCAGTATATCAGTGCCATGAGTGTGGTGTATCAAATGCAGCATTGATAATGTGATGCGTCAGATCAATATGGAACTGATTATAGAGGTTTTTGGGACAGAGGTTAGAAGAACTCACCGGAATATCGTAGATACTCAGTAGGTCCATGCTCCTCTGCAGCATCCCCATCACCGAAGCTGACAGCTCCAGAGCCTGCCCAGTGTACTCGATGGAAGCCTACAAAAGTGTTGAGGTAATTAGTAATTTGCGGGATGTCAAGGGAAATGAAATGAATGAACAGAATGCAAAGTATAGCATATACAGAGGTCGAGCCTCAAACTCTGACAAGCTCATGATCAGCTGGGGGAGGAGCGACAAGTATCTGATAAGTCTCTCCAGCCCCTCCTCGGCATGTCATGGCAGTGGGAAGGTCTGGCCACTCCGACTTCTGTCCCCTTCGGGAACCCCTCCTGCCATGGGCCTGGGTCGCCCTCGATGCTCCCACTCCTCCCGCTGGAGCTGCAGCTCTCTCTCTCTCACCTCGGCGAACACTGGCCGGAGGCGACATGAAAAATGTCTCGATGAAGACAGTGTAGTCGCCCTCGAGCCTGAAGAAGTCAGCATCCCAATCGATCATGTAATCAGTCATCTCCTGCGGGGTGTACATCGCTGTATGCCTCATGTACGAGGGAGGCAGCATCTGAACTATCTGCTTAGGCAAACTGAGACTTTGCCACAAGAAGCGCTCTCCCAATTACCACGCTCGGCAGACCGGACCCTCAAGCAAAACCCAAAATCGGGCAGTTTCTCAAGTGCCCATTTACTGGTCTCTAACTGCGTTAGGCAACTCCGCCCAGGGCTGCCAGGTGATCTGTAAATGATAGGATATACAGGTTGTTATCTGCTATCGAAAATGCAATATGAAGTAAAGCTCAAATGAACTGCAAGGTTTGAAGTACCTCTGCTGTGGCTACAGTGTCAAAATATTTGCGGAAGAACAAGAAAGACCCTCGCGGCCTCTACTCGCATCTCCCATCGAACCGATGTAAATATGGAACCATGGGGGGCATCTCCACCTCCGGCTCTGGAGCAAGCCACGGGAAGTAGGCATATACCCACAACTACAGAATGTGAAAGGGCAATAATGAGTATGTTTATCAGCAAAGCAGTATATAGATAAAGCAGAAGTCAGAGAATGGTGTGTAGTGTATTGTGCAGTGTGTGTAGTGTATAGTCAGTGTAAAGCAGATTGCGGGTACGCAGTGTGTGTGGTGCACAGATAATGTAAAGCAAAATTGTAAAGCAAAAAGGAAAGGTGTACCTCCCAGGCTCGCCAGTAGCCTCCTAGCAGATGCCCACTCCGGCGAGATGAAGAACTCATGTATCCATAGAGCGTAGCCAGGCCTGCGCCACCCCAGTCATAGCGCTGGATGTGAGTCACGTCCACCAGTGTGCTTAAGAGGTAGAGGCCGACGGTGTTCGCCCAGTCGGCAAAAAGAGTAGTGCCCAACAAGAACACGAGGAACCCCCGGGCGTAGTGCTCGACCTCCTCGCTGGTCGTCGGCGTCTCCCCTCTGAACTGGTCCTTGAACCATGAATATCTCACGAACCCTAGTCGGTAAAGAGGTGGGCGAATCCCAGCAGAAAGATCTGAGCGGCGTCCTACTCGCCTATGTCAGTGTCGAACGGGATCGGATCCACTCTATTCCGATGCCGGTAAGCATGGAGAAGTCGAAGGGAGTCATTGTCATCTCCCCTGTCGTAGAAAGGTAGAAGGAATCAATGGTCTCTCACCACCTCTCCACTAGCGCGCACAGAAGAGGCCGACTCGCAGTGAGGCGTGAGAGCCCCATGCAGAATATGCCAAAACTGGCCTGATTGACGATGTGGCATACATCATCGGGTAGCTCCATGTACCAGTCGCGTGCAATGGTGTTCCCATACCCCCGAAAGGCATGAGAATCTCCTTGTGTTCAAAGACAAACAGATGCGAAGCAGTGTTAGGAATACAGTGTATGTATGTGTTCAGCATTGATAGAAGTGTAGTGTGTATATATGTTTGGGTTGACACAGGTATCATGCATGAATGTGCTCAGGGTGAACTAGGCATGTGATGTACAAGTGTGTCTGGGATGATTAGATAAAGAGCAATATCGGCTATCCAAGGTATATGACTTACATTCCAGAAAGTAAAGAGGAAGAGTATACCTCAGTGGCACCAAAGGATATGTGTGACTCCGGCTCGCGTAGCAGGAGGCCCTCCGGAGAACCTTGCGTGAAGCTCCTGAACTGGCGAATACTGTCGGGAGGCAACACATGTACCTCGGGCTGGTACATCGCCGGGTCGAAAGGCCGAACACTAAGCAGCAAGAGCTCGAAATCGAGATCCATCTCCATCCCTGGAGGAGCCCCACCCTGTGGAATATCATCCGCCATCTCGAGAAGAGCGAGAAAATGGTCGAAGGTATGGAAAATGGGCAAGAATGCCAAAAGTCAACCGAAAGTCAACTCCGAGGGGTGAAAAAATGGAAGAAAAGGTTGAAGTGTGGAAGAAGGCACGAAGACCAAGGGTAACTCGAGGGTAACAAACCCCAAGTGAAGGAAATCAAGAATGAGACACCGGATACACTTTCCAATCGGTTCAAAGTGTTCGAAACAATGAGGGTTTTGTGAATCGAAAGTCGCGGGAGGCTTGAAAACTTGTGTAAAGCTCGGATCGAAGGGGGGAAAATGATCTAGAGAGAGAGGAGAATGTTTTTCGGCAAGGGTGAAGTGGTAGAATAGGGTTTGAAACCCTATACTTAAAGACCCGAGGCAAATGGACAAAACTGCCCCGAATCTACCACTTTTGGCCGATCGGCTAAATTGTTGGCCGATAATCTTGTTTGATGGCCAATGGATGGCCGATAGCTCCCTCTTGTGGTCGATGGACCTACAGTACCCTTGTTTGGGGTTTTTATGTTGATTTGTGCCCTCATCTGTCAAGAAAGTGCAAGAAAATATACTTTTGAAGCATAAGCGGCCTCCGTGGTGATCTCGAACCATGTTTTCCGTGTGTGGCACTCGATACACACAAAATGTATCCTTTTTCGTATCCTTTTGCATATTGATCCGAAAATTATCTTTGAATGTGTGGCTCTATAGTGTTCTTATCACATTCACGGAGTTTGCATTTGTTATATGCCTTTCTCGCTTTTGCATCGAACATGTATCATTGTGTTTGCATAAAGTATGTACATTGCATATACACTTCTCACCTTGGCATGTAATGCGCGTCCTAATGTTGCATGGAGCATACATTCTCGTTGCATTCTCATGCACACTTTACTTGCATTGTCACGCACATTAGTTGCATTGTTATGTACACCTTACTTCCGTTGTCACGCACACTCGTTGCATTGTCATCCACACCTTACTTGCGTTGTCACGCACACCTTACTTGCGTTGTCACGCACACTCGTTGCATTGCCATGCACACGTTGCATTGCCATGCACACCTTACTTGTGTTGTCACGCACACTCGTTGTATTGTCATGCACACCTTACTTGCATTGTCACGCACATTCGTTGCATTGTTATGCACACCTTACTTGCGTTGTCACGCATAGTCGTTGCATTGTGATGCACACCTTACTTGCGTTGTCATGCACACTCGTTTCATTGTCATGCACCTCCTTACTTGCGTTGTCACGAACACTCGTTGCATTGTCATGCACACTTTACTTGCATTGTCACGTACATTACTTGCATTGTTATGCACCTCTTTACTTGCATTGTTATGCACACTTCACTTGCGTTGTTACGCATGTTCTACTTGCATTGTTATGCACTTTTCACTTGCATTGCTATGCATTTTTCACTTGCATTGCTATGCACCCTTCCATCGGCATCATATGTGCACGGGTTTATCTTGTATTGAAATTGTATCTTGATATAGCGTTGAACATGTGTTTCTACTATATTGTACCTGTTGAGTTTCTTTCTTATGCAGGTATGATATTGTATGTATGGTTCATTTGAAGATGGTGAAACTAGATGATATTGTATGTACGGTTCATTCAAGAGAAGTTCCAGTTCAGTTTAACTGCTACCCTTCTCCACTCGCATTTGACATGCGTTTGGACGTACCCTTCTCCTCTCTAGTTTGACACGAGTTTGGATGCCTTTCTCCTTTTGCGTTTGATACGCTAGGAGGTGTTTCGCTTGAGCCTTTGGGTGTTCCTGATAGTCGCTTTTAGCCTTCTCCGCGTAAGATGCAGTGAGAATTGTATAATTTTCTTACATCCCTTCTGTTGGAATGGATGAGACTGTTGTTTCTTATTCGCTTGCTTAAAATATTGTATTTATTTTGCATGAATGCTTCATTACAGCCCTCTTTGCATAATCATAAGTTATGCTCCGCATCATGCATGTCATTTGCATTTTGCACCTGCCTGCGGGCGCATCTTATTGTTATCTTGTATGTTTGTCTAAGTCTTCAGCCTTGTCAAAAATGGGTCGTCTCTGGGCTTTGACATTCACTCCCGTCATCTTATGACTTTCAAGTTCTGTCAAAGAGGGGCAACTGTAGACACCCCATTTTTGACCGTCCTCAAGACTTGGACGTCATTGTTTGAACACTCGATGATCATCCATGCTTGTGTTCGTTTTGAGTTCCTGAAGGTCTTGGCTGCGCGCCTTGCCTTAGAACCTCTCCACTTGTCTATTTTGTACTTGGTTGTGAACCAGGAGCTTTTGGTTTTGTTTCTGAGGGAAGAGAGTGGCTTGTTGGCCAGCCCTACAACTCATCGGCCAGGCCCTGTGCCCATTGGCCATCAATGGTGGCCGGTCGGCACCCTTTTTGGCCGGTCGGCCATGTTTGTTTGCCGAGGCCTTTTTATATGCTTTTGCAAATATTTTCGTGCCAGCTATGACAACTGGTGAGCACAGACTTCATCCTCCATACAAGTATGGAGGGATTGAACCAAGCCCTTAGCTTGTCCAACAAGCTTAGGACTTGAATTTCTATAAGAAGGGAGGTCCCTCTCCCTTTCCAGAGGTTCTTAAAATTGGATATACAAAACATATATCCTTCTCTCTCTATATATTGCTTAAAAGTGTGTTTTGTCTTCACTTTTGCACTATAACACCTAGTAAAACACCATTGCTTTGTTGCTGAGGTACTAGAGGACCTTGTTTGGACTCTCAAAGTTTGTTTTCTTTGGCTCAGAAGTGCTGGTTTGCTGTGGTTCTTCGAGGGTGAGTTGTTACCCCTTTTAAGTCTTGTTTTGGTCAAGTGTTTGGCCCTCTTTGCATACTGTTTTAGGCCTTGCTTTCAACTGAAAAAAGCTCTGATTTTAAGTGTTTATGATGTTGGTTTCAGACCTCTTTGGTGTTGGGGGTGGTCTACCCCCTCTTGTGCCTTGTTTGACTTTGTTTTGTACCATCCTTTTAAGCTATTGGGACCACCTCTTTTTGACCTTCTCACCACTGAAACTCAAAGGAATTTCAGTGGTGGAAAGGGTGTTTTGAGGTCCCAAATAGGAGAGGGTCATCCCCTCTCATTGTGTCTTGGTTGCTCGCCTTGTTGGCCTCATGTTTGAGCATGAATCTCTAGCATATGTTGGCCCCATCTCAGCATATTTTTGGCCTTATTTCAGTATGGCATACCTCTGTTTTAGCTTAGTTAAGGCCACCCTGTAGACGCGCCCGAACGTCTCGAGAAAATCCCGTTTTTCTCATTAGGCTCACTACAGTTCGGACTCAAATGTCACGGTTCTTAATCTAATCTTCCAAAGTGTAATGCGAGATTGATAAATCACCAAAGAGTCCAAATCCGGCAAATCGTTTTGAAAAACTGATTTTTAGAAAGAAGTGCTAAACATGGACTACTTCGCCAGATACAGAGTCGCCACCTAAATATTTTATTTTTGGGAAATTTAGGAAACCCTAACTCGTGCCTAATGCCACGTGTCCGTCATCACCAAAGTTGCCTCGGCTCGGGAACTTGGGTACAAGAGGGGAAGGTCATGCAATGAGCACCCTTGCTCGCCCGATCGAAGACCGGCCTTTACTAACATGATATCTTGTTTTTGAAAACACATGTGCTCTTATTCCGGTTATTAGCCTAGAATTACTATGTGATGCGCACAACATAAAAGTATAGACTGGATCACCTAAGTTGGAACAAAACATCTCATGTTTGTTTTTGAAAGCGGTTTGCTACTCGTAAGTAGGCTACAATGCGGATTTTGCCACCCTCAAGTGGGCTTTAGAAAACATGGTGATTTGCCACTCTCAAGTGGGCTTAAAACTCGCAGTCAATGAATTGTTCCAATTCAAGTAATCCAACCTTCACCCACAGGCATTCAGGCAGTTTATATCACATAAACAGTTAGCCTCATGGCAAGCATGCTATCATGGCAGTCACTCACACACATGCAAGGATGCTAAAGCATAAACACTCACCGAGTACTCCAAGCCAAAACAGAAACTAGTTAGTAATCAATGCATGATCATAGTTATGTCAAGAATGCTTAATGCAACACATACAAAATGCAACTGAGATAGGCTCGGCTATTCTAAAATGGCATATGAGATGCTACAGATAACATGTATTCAACTTGGAATTGAAATACAATGCAGTTAGTATGATGCGCCGAGCCCGGTGCATGCAAGACAGATGAATGAATGCAAACATGCGAAGTATAAGGATGCTAATTGAAACATACCCTAAAACTAACCATCGTAAGCTAGTAAGTAAAAGGGAGAAAGAAATGGGGGTTGGAAGACATGCATCACACAAACGCACACTTCTTACAACAGTTGTGCCCTCTCGACGGAGGGTCCGAATAAATAATATAGAACCAACTAGTTAATCTAAGCTAACCTAATTAAACTACCTATTACACAACAAAATGAATAACAAGCTACAGCTAATTATTACACAACACTAACTAATTAACAAATTAAATGAGCATGCAAACTAAATGAATGCGAGCTGCCCCAGCTCTGCTTTGAATGACAAAGGATGCATGCATGCTTGAATTGCCTTGTTTGGAAATCCCTCGCGGCGCCCCGACTTGCCTCTGTTTGCAATTGACCTCAGAACACTACACAAAGCTCCAGAAGGCTGAAACTTCACCCTGGGAATCTGTGGGAAGGCTGCCGACCAGCTATTGGCCTTGGAGACCACCTGCCGACCAAAAAGTGGTCGGCCAACTACTAAATCTGGTCGGCCGACCAGTTTTTGCCCCTGGTTTCTGGTTTTCTGCAATAGAAGGCAAGAGAGAGAGATAGCAAAGTATTCGCAACACATGTGTGCACGACTACTCTCCCCATCATTGCATAAGGTCAAGGGAGTGTAGTCCTTGACCTTCGGACCACCAATCACGCATCTCGATGCATGATGGCCGAGGAGTCGAATTGCACGACTCAATGTGAAATGAATGCACATACAAGCACCTAAAGCCAACAACTCCGTCATGAGTAGTCAAGATTGTCGGCGACCGGGAATCGAGGCGTGTTTCATCATTTCAAGAATGAAACGTCCCTCGTTCCCCATGTTCGGACTAACCCCTATTTCAAACACAATGCAACAAACAAGGCATGCACCAATGCAACTCTAGCATGCAATCTTAATGCAATGCAACTAAGTCATGCAAACATGCAAGGGATAACATGCAAACATGCAACTAGCATACACAACGCTATGAACTAACAATGGCATACTCAATGCACATGACACTTAGCATACACAATGCACGTAGAAACTAACATACACAATGAGATGAACAAGGCATGCACAATGCAATGATCAATCATGCGACAACATGGCATACTCAATGCAAAATGGACTTAAACCAAAATGGATGGGCCTCAGCCACACCCAAATAAGTGGCCAATAGATGATGGAAATAAGGCATCAAAACACATACGATCATGCACAATGCAACGGCCCTAAGTCTAAGGCACAAAACACAACTTTCCAAATGCATTGAAAGGATGAAATATGGAGTGCAATGACACATGTTTCAGCTCTGAAATGGCACACAAAATGACTTCGAATTATGCAAACAACTCATGTAATGCATGTTGAATGGCTCAAGCATCGAAACTAGTGAAGTGTATTGCACTATAGGCATGCAAGGCAATGCTCAAATGGCCAAACCAACTCCAAATAGACCCTATGCAGGCCCAAAACAGTAGCAAAATGAGTTGGGATGATGGCTTGAAAGGCACAAAAATGAAGCTCATGCAATGGCTCACAAAATAGGGTATAAAAGCACAACTCTCAAAGGCACTTAAAGAGTGGAAAACAAGGAAGTATGACAGCCCTATATGCTCTAAAATATCATGCTCGATGATGCCAAAACATGAAAATACCTCAAGTTAAGCATGCAAGGGACTTCAAAACTCGAAGCTAGTCAAGGCTATTACACTACAAGCATACATGGAAAGCATCTTTCGACCAAGAGGCCTCAAAATAGAGCTAAGGCAGTCCAAAATATGAACAAAAC
This sequence comes from Camellia sinensis, assembly GCF_004153795.1. NCBI lineage: Eukaryota > Viridiplantae > Streptophyta > Magnoliopsida > Ericales > Theaceae > Camellia > Camellia sinensis. The sequence goes on along the minus strand of NW_021025171.1, from coordinate 953,428 downwards.
AAGGTTAGAGCATGGCCAAAATATGCTAGAATAGAGGGCCAAAACATCATGCATTCTAAGCTAGTAAACATGATTTACACTACAAGCATATGAAGAATGTGAGAGGCTACCAAACCAGCCAAAAATAGAGTCATGGCATGCCAAATGATGACCAAAAACCAACTGAAATATGACCAATACATGCAAGAATGACATGCTACTTTGATAAGCCATAAAATGGATTACTCTACACATGCAAGAGGCAAACCTAAGTTGACCAAACTAGCCATAGACAGAGTCTAGGAAGGCCATAAAAGTCACCAAAAAGTGCCTGAACCGTGCCTTGAAAGTATGAAAACATATGCTCCTTTGATAGGCCAAAAATGCAAGCAAACAAGACCAAAAGAGAGAGGGTCACCCCTCACTGATTTAGGGCCTCAAAACCACATGCCAACCACTGAAAATCCATTGGATTTCAGTGGCTAAAAGGCCAAGAAAAGATCAACTCGAAGGCCTTATGGCATGGCACAAAACAAGGCCAAATAGGGCATGCAAGAGGGAAGATGATCCTCAACACCAAAAGGGCCTTAAACAAACATTTTAAGCAACTTAAAACAAGCCTTTTTTTCAGTTCCAAACAAAGCTCAAATAAGCATGCAAGTATGGCTAAGAGAGTGATCAAGACAGAGCTTAAAAAGAGAGAAAAGAGATTACCCTTGAAGCTCAGCAAAACCAGCAAGTTCCTCAGCCAAAAACCACCCTTTTAACCTCCAAAAACAACCTCTAGGAACCTCAGTTCAATGGTAAGGATGTATGGCTATGAGGTGTGGTGCAATAGGTCAAGAACAACACATTTTTGAACCCAAAATGTAGAGATATAGAAAGAGATATATATTTTTGCCTTAGCAAATTTCATAACCTGGTGCAAGGAGAGGGAAAGCCTCTCTTATAGAGGAGCAAGAGTTAAAGCTTCTTAGAGAAGCTAAAACTTGGATGCAATCCCTCCATACACGTGTATGGAGGATACAGTCTGTGCCCTCCAGCTGGCACAGCTGGCATCCACACAGTCTGCCAAAACAGGGGGAGAGCTGCCGACCAGAAAAAGTGGTCGGCCTGCTACTTTTAGTGGTTGGCCGACCACCCAAAGTCGTCTCCCAGAAGAAAAAGTGGTCTCCAGGGGTAATTGGTGGTCTCCACACTAAAAGCAAGCCAGTGTTGTGGTTGGAGACCAACAAATGTGCCCCAAAGACCAAGAAAACCAGTTTCCCGACCAGAAAATAGGCTGGCGGGAAGAAAAGTGGTCTCCAAGGAGAAAAACTGGTCTCCCACCCTTGTACCACCCTCCAAGAAAGGAAAACAAGGTTCGTGCCAAAAACAAACCAACACGAATGCAAAACGAGAGTTCAGGAGGCAAAGCGCGCAGCCGGGAGCCTCGAAAACTGGCTGTCGAGCACTAGATGTGGTACATGACCACAAAAGCGGTCTCCCGGACCAAAGTGTCCCTCTAGGGAGAGGAAACAAGGTATGGTTCAAAAACCAAGCCAAACGGAGAACGTTAAGCGGTCCCGAGACAAGGCGCACGGCCGAAGGCTCCAAAAATTGGAAATTGATCTCCAAACGGGAAAAGTGGTCTACGACCGCGAAAAGTGTTCTACGACCACAGAGAGATGGTCTACAAGATCTCTCCTTCCCTTCGGGAAGAGAAACAAGGTTCGGTCCGCAAACTGAGCCAAGGCACGAAGAGTTCGGAGACCTGGAGGCAAGGCTCTCAGCCAAAACTCTGAGGCTCGAAACGAGAACAACATGCAACATCACTGAGCGCTCAATCGATGACGTCTGAGTCTTAAGGTAGGTCAAAAATGGGGTGTCTACACACCCTTGCATGTTTTATTCACTTGTAGTGTAATCCTTGCAAACTAGCCTTGTATGCCTCATGTTTTAGCATGTCATGCTAGCCCATTTTGGCTCTATCTCAACATGTTTTTGGTGTTGTTTTAGCATGCCTTAGCTCTGTGTTAGGTTGGTTTGATAGCATCTTGCATTCTCCTTGTACTTGTAGTGCATTTCCATTCACTAGCTTAACACGCATCTTGCTTTTGACCAGCATTCTAGCATGTTTTGGGCTCAACTCCAGCAAGCTTTTGGCCATGTTTTAGCATGCTTAAGCTCTGATTTATGTTGTTTTAGTCATGCATGCCTTGCTTTGTATAGCCATAGTGCATCCTTGTTCACTAGCTTTGCATTTCGAGTCCACTAGCGTGCATTGCTTGGGCTATTTGCATGATTTGGCATCACGTGGTTTGTGATTTTAGAGCATGTTTCATTGTCATACACCCACATCTTTCACTATTTCAATGCTTTGGAGGGTTGGTGCTTTATGCCTTAAATATGAGCCAATATGTATGCCATCTTGCCTAAGCTTTTGGACTGCCATGTCAGTGCATTTTTGGTGTTATTTTGACATGCCATAACTCTAATCTTTGTTAGTGAAGTCATCTCATGCTTGGTTTTGGTAGGTGTAATGCAATCCTCCTTATTGACCTTGTATGCGTCATGTTTTGTGCCTTCCATTCTAGCATGAGTTAGCCCTATTCAAGCATGTTTCTAGCCTTGTTTTGACCTTCCTTGGGACTTTTTTGAGTCACCTTGGCCCTTTGGGGCTCGCTTGATATGGCCATGGTGTAAGTCCCTTTTCTAGCCTTAAGCTCTGAGCCTCTTAGCATGTTATACTTGTGTTATGTGCGTGATTTGGCATCATTCCTTACATGATTTCAGAGCTTATTTCATTGCCGCACTCTCACACTTTCCATTCCTTCAATGTGTTTGAGAGTTGTTGTCTTCATGCCTTGTTTATGAACCAATGTGTATGCATGCTTGTATTTTCTTTTTGGACTTCATTTTCAGCATGTTTTGGCCATTGTCTTGGCATGCATGAGGCTTGTTTGAGGTTGGTTTGGTCCATTGAGTAATTGCATTGCATAGCCCTTGCCATTGCATTGTGTTTGCATGTTGTTACATGACATTGTGTTTGCATGTTGTTGCATTGCGTTGTGTTAGCATGTTGTGTGCATTGCATTGTGTTAGCATGTTGTGTGTTGCATTGTGTTTGGGTTGGATGTCAATCCAAACACGAGGAATGTCGCACGTTTCATATTCAAAGTGATGAAACGTGCCTCATTCCTTAGGTCACCAACACCTTTGATCATATATGATAAGGTGGAGGTTCATCGAATCTTATGTGTTGTTTATGTGCATTCATTAACATTGATTTGTGCAACTCGGCCTCTTTGGCCATCATGCATTGAGATGTGTGATTGATGGCTCGAGAGTCGAGCACTACACTCCTTTGAGCATATGACATGATAAGGAGTGTGGTTGCATACACATTTTCTTGTAAATACACTGCCATGCCTCTGTTAGTACTCCGTTGTAGCAAACGGAGAATCTGCAAGAAACAGTGGCTGACCGGCCATCAAGCTGCCGATCGACCACTTAGTCTGCCAATCGACCATCAAAGTTGGCCGATAGCCACAAACTTTGGCCGATGGCCATTCCTCTTGGCCGATCATCCATCAGAATTTTCATAAGGTGGGTCAGAAGTACCTTGGAAGTTGGCACAATTTTCAGAAGTCCAAAAGAGTGCAAACAGAGGCAACATGAGGCACGATAGTGGATTTTCGAGCAGTGCCAACCGAGCATGCATACACCCCTCCCCGCGAGCCCTTTTTTTTTACCGCTTTACTAGCTAGTTGTAGTTGATTACTTGTCTTGTAATTAATTAGTTTAATCTGTTTTGTAATATTCTAATTAGCTTAGTATAGCTAGTTTCAATTCCGTTTGCAATTAATTAGCTTAGCATAGCTAGTTAGTTGATTCATTCGGACCCTCCGTCAAGAGGGCACAACTATTGTAATAAGTGTGCGTGTGCGTGTATGTGATGCATGTCTTCCAACCCCTATTTTTTTCTCCTTTTTATTTACTAGCTTTCGATGGTTAGTTTAGGGCATGTTTCAATTAGCATACTTATGTTTGCATGCGTGCATCCATTCATCTGTATTGTATGCATCGGGCTCGGCACATCATACAAACTGCATTGTATTTCAATACCAATTTGAATACATGTTATCAAGTTGGATTCACATGATATCTTAGAATAGCCGAGCCTATCTTAGTTGCATTAGGCATTGTTAACTTAGCTAGGATCATGCATTGATTACTAACTAGTTTCCTTTTCGGCTCAGAGTACACTGTGAGTGTTTACGCTTTAGCATCCTTGCATGCGTGTAAGTGACTGCCATGTTTAGCATGCTTTCCATGAGGCTATGTGCTTAACTGCTATAACTGCTTGAATGCCTGTGGGTGGAGGCTTGATTGCCTGAATGGGAACAACTCGATGATTGTGACTTTTTAAGCCCACTTGAAGTGGCAAAATCATGTTTTCTAAGCCCACTTGAGGGTGGCAAATCTGCGTCTTAGCCTACTTACGAGTAGCAACTTCAAACCACTTTCAAAAACAAACATGAGTTATTTTGTTCCAATAAACGTGATTGAGTCTATACTTGTATGCTGTGTGCATCACATAGTAAGTTAGCTAATAAACTGGGATAAGAACGCATGTGTTTTAAAAAATAACATATCATGTTAGTAGAGGCTGATCTTTGATCGAGCGAGCGGAGGTGCTCATTGCATGACTTTCCGCTCTCATACCCAAGTTCTCGAGCCGAGGCAACTTTGGTGATGACGGACATGTGACCTTCGGCACGAGTCAGGGTTTCCTAAATTTTCCAAAATAAAACATTTAGGTGGCGACTCTGAAATCTGGCAAAGCAGTCCATGTTTGGCACTTCTTGATAAATATCAGTTTTCCAAAACGATTTTCCAGATTTGGACTCTTTGGTGATTTATCAGTCTCACATTGCACTTTGTGAGATTAGATTCAGAACCGTGACATGAGTCCGAACTGTAGTAGTTATGAACCACGATTCGCGCCCTCGCGCGCGGAGCGGAGTTCCAGGCGGTCTACACCTGGGTGAAAGTCCTGAAATTATACATGGGTGCCGATCCCACGGACGAAATATCCGTAAAATGGCAGTTGTATACGTTTACATGGGTCCTGTTTGACGGTTTCCCGCGGATGAAATATCCGTGAAAGGAAAGTTTGAAGTGTTTATTCGTTGATGATGTGATTATAGAACTAATGAGTTGTAGTCTCATTTGGGTTATTGAGAAATGATGAAGTTGGATCGTGTAATGAAATGAATTGAGTGAAAATGGATAAAGGATTGAATTTGGTATCTTATGGCCATTTAAAAATGTGGATGTTCTATCACTGATGTTGTCTATGCATAGTGTACTTATACCTTTGCTAAGTTTCATATACTATGTTAGATGATTCCTACTGGGCTATGGCTCACCCTATTTGGGGATACCATTTTAAGGTATTGAGGGCATGCCTCTACCAAGACAATAGTTGGGAGAGACTTTTGGAAGCACGAGCTTCCGGTTTTTTATTATATATTTTTGTATAGCTAAGGGCTTATTTGTAAGAGCTAGTCTCTCTTTTGTTGTAACCAAGCCGAGGCTTGGAAAGGTGTAAGCCGATTGGTCATTTCTTTATGTTAAACTTTTTTGTATCATTAACTTCATGAAATGAAAGGACTATTTACTCTGATTTCTGTTACCAATTATGTATGCTTCAGATTATATTTATTGTGCAATTTTGGGGGAGTGACAGCAAGAAAATGGGAGGAAATTCAAAGAAATAAAATGATACTCGTTTTTATTAAAATTTACTTTTTGCATAAATTAGGTGAAAAAAATAATAGTGGTTATTAATTTTTATAATGTCAAAATTATCCATTTAAGTATAAGAAATAAAACATTAGTAAAAGATAATTTTTTTTTATTTTTATTTTTTTTGTCAACTAGTAAGATGTTTTTAATTATGTGAAGAGAATTATATCAAACGGACAATCATAATCCAACAACTAATACCAACCAAATACTAACCACCAACATGAGAAAGAGCCCATAATGATATTAAATAAACATAATATAACAAAATAATCAAACTTCGTATTTGGTAAAGACTACCTCCTAACCTTAGAGTTAAGAATATACAAGAGTGGTCTCGTATGGCTTTTTGTTTACCTTATGTAGAACATTAGTGAGATATGAATTTGTTTTCTTACTCATAGCATAATTTTACGAAGTTTTATGATTTTATTTCAAATGAAGTTTGATTTTGAGAGGGTCATGAGTAAATGAAAGTGTTTACGTACACATTAATTCTACAAGGACAAACTTGGCTTCTATGAATTTGTAAGGATTAGTTGAGTGGTAAGTTGAGTCATATGCCATAACGAGTGTTTCAAATAGTAAAAGTCACCAGATTGAACATATGAAGTGTTTATGCGTTGGAATCACATCTAGAACTCGTACTCAGTAATTACTTGATATATTGACAAACAAAATGTATTATGGAACTAATCGAGTAAAGTCCCAAATACTCTCACTACCGAAAAGAAGGGGAAAAAAAGTGTAAGATTGATTCAATTAGCCCACTATCTTTGAATCAAAATTTATTCAATCAATCATGATTCGAAATTATAATCGACATTCTAACCCATGTATCTATTAAAGTTTATTTATTTATTTATTATTGATTGGTAAGAGATTATTTGCAAATGTAAAGAGAATTATATCAAATTGAACTCCAACAACACAATTCTAGAAGCCTAAAACCAACACCAAAATGAGTTATAATGAAATTAAATAAACAACTCAATACAATGACAAAATTCAAGAGAGAGGAAGCGATATCTAATGGAAGATCTGATCTGATCTGATTTGAATTCGATTTCAAATACGTATGAATTGATTTTGGATCTAAAATGTGAATGGTTTCATTTTTAGAATTTGTTTTTGGAAGAATAAAAAATAAATTTAGTGCAGGAAATGAAAAAATTAATACATTTATTATTTTTATATAACCTGAGATAAACAGTTTGACTTATTAAATTAATATAGTGATGAAAACTAATGTGAATAATTAAATATATTATAAAATGTGGCCATCATAAGTGAACCCTCTCAAAAAATAATTGTAACTCAATCTATAGATTTTTGTTGTATTTGAAAAAAAAATTAAAACAGTTAACACATTGCCATCGAACTTGATAGAATCAAGAAAGAGAATGATAGCATGCAGATTGAGCTGAGGTAATAACTTGCGTCTTCTCTTTCACACACTCTCTCTCTCTCTCTCATCTTGTGTAAATTAATGTTCCAGGCACCTGAAAGGAGAAGACATAACATCTTTGCACCACAAAGAGCTCATGGCCATAGAGGAAGCCCTCGAAAATGGGCTAGGGAGTGTTCGCGAGAAACAGGCAAGTCTGATGACATAGCTAGTAAGCATTATCTGGGATTTTGTCCAAACATCCTCCCTACCTCTGTTCCAATTTATGCACAAGAATTTTAAAATACAAAATTTTTTGAGACATAATCAAATGGTTATCAGTAAATTGAAACATGGGGACAGAGGGAAACACGAGGATAGAGGGTTTTTGAGACTAATCGATGATCCTAAGCTGACATTATCTTACAAATTACACGGTATTATTAGCAATATTGTATATTACTACCATATAATATCGTTGTTCTATTCAATATTTACTCAAGTAATGACTAGCGACAAAAACTAATCCTTGACCTTCCTTTATGCTTTTTGTCACAGATGGAGTACATTGACATGATGGAGAAAAATGTATGTACAGATGAAGCCAAGATACCTTTCTTGATTTTGTTTATATTTGGATCATTTTATACTTGTTTGGAAGTACAAAAACTAAAATATTAAAGAGATTTTGCAACTAATTGACTTACGTGCATTGTGGGTGAATGTTGATCAGAAAAAGATGTTGGAGGAGGAGAACAAGCACCTCAATTTTATGTTGGTATGCTCTCTCATCTTCGAACTCACCAACATATATTTATGCATCTCTATTCATGTTGCACATAAATTTTTATTTACAAATATGCGAATCTATGTGTACATCCTGCAAAGACATGACTGTCCATTGATTTATACTTTCTTTGGTTAAGTAGTTCAACTATGCACACAAAAATTGGTTGCATAACACTCCGGGTGTGTTTGATTCAAGGGATTGGGAGGGGGGGATTATTTATTGTTTTGGATTGCTTATCCAATGAAGAGAAATGTCCATCGTTTGGTGTAATTTTAGTTTGCCAGGCATGGAGTCCGGCCGGATTCTATATCCCTCATATGAGGGATTAAACAATCTTTGGGGGAGAGGGTGGGATTATTTCGACGGAATTGATATTTCATAGGACTAATATGTGAAATATTCATTTTACCTTCATTTTATTACTTAGTAAACAATTGAAAAATGGTAAAATAGTCTTTTGAACATTTATAAATTATTTTTTAGTGTTGTTAATTTAAAATTATATATTAAATAAAAAATATAAATTAAAAATTATGGACTTATAAATTAAATTTTGTTAGTGTTGTTAAAAAATTAAATTTATGTATTAAATAAAATTATTTTTTTAGTGTTGTTAATTTAAAATTATATATTAAATAAAAAATATAAATTAAAAATTATGGACTTATAAATTAAATTTTGTTAGTGTTGTTAAAAAATTAAATTTACA
>NW_021025171.1:811190-943606 GCF_004153795.1 Camellia sinensis | reverse complement strand
ATATGAACCCAAAGGTTCCATTCTATTCTGAATTACATAAAGGATCAAGTATAAATGCGTGTATTATGTGTTAAGGGACAAAAGCGAATTTTCTTATAATGTTAAAATTACTAAACGTAACATTTCAAAAAAGCTCTTAGTGTATTTTTCTCAAACGTAACACTTCAATGTAACACTTTGAAAACGTAACATTCTAATGTAACACTAAAAATTTCTTACTGTACTTTTCTCAAACGTAACAATGTAACATTCCAAAAAAGCTCCGCAGTGTATTTTTTTTCCAAACGTAACATTCTCATCTATGTAACACATAAAAACTCTTTAGTGTATTTTTTCCAAACGTAATACTTCAATATAATATACTGAAAAACTCCTTAATATACTTTTTTCAAATATAACAACGTAATATTCTAAAAAAAAATCCTTAGGCCTCGTTTGGGAACATGCTATTTTAGTAACTTTTTGATTTTTTGGCTAAAATATGAGGTAAAAAAACTAGTATGTTTGGGATAACTTTTTGACTTTTTACGAAAAGATGTGCAAAAAGTAGAGAGTAACAGGAATCTTTGCCTTTTTGGTATAAGTTGTTGGCTTTTTGATTTTTTTAGTAACTTTTTGACTTTTAGGCTAAACAAGCTACTTGCCAAACGATGCCTTAGTATACTTTTTTCAAACATAGTACTCTAATGTAAGACCAGAAAACTATATTAACAGAAATGTAAATTTTCATACTCGACAATCAATACTTCAGCCACCAATTTCCCTAAAAAGAATCTTCCACACCTCACATTTCCATTCCCATCCCAAAAACCAATTAAGAAATTAGAAAAATGAATTACAAAATGACATTTATTTAAACTCAAATAGTACCAAATTATAAAATATAATTTTTCAAAATAAAAAGGACTAATTTGTTCATAAGAAAACTATACTAAATGGATTAATATCCATCATATGGGATTTATGGATAAATTTTTTAAAAGATATTTTAAAAAAAATAGTGATAATATAAAGCGATAAAAGCAAATCGTAAAAAATGAAAGGATAAAAAAAAAACATAAAAGAGAGGGAAGTGTAAAAATAAAAAAATAAAAAATAAATTTTTTGGTAAGAAGGGTATTTTAGTCCTTTTCAAGTAAAACAATTCTTTAATAAAATATATTTATTATCTTCACAATTTTTTTATAATACTGGAGGTTGTTTATATCATTAACAAAATCCTTCTAGCAATCACATCAACTTCAACAACTAAGATAAGTAATATTGCAGAATCTCATTAAACCACATAGGTAGATATCAATGATTAATGAAAAATTTAATTAACTTTTGTGTTCGTAACTTGATTTTGTTGATCAACATTTTTGAATTAATCAATTAGATTAATTTATTTAAATATTTTGGTACACTCTTACTCAGAAGGCCAGCGAGCCAATTTCTTTGCCAAAGGCAAAATTTATTTTCAATCGATAAGAGATTATTTCCTTACATCTAGGTAATCATAGTTAAGAGCCCTCATAATTCCCCCGGGGGGGGGGCTGGGGAAGAGTTTTGAAAAAATAATTACAAATAAATGATAAATAATTACAAATAAATGATAAATTTTATAAATATTAATAATTAAAATCATAATCTTTTCCATGATTTTAAAATTATTTTTGAAAATAAAAAAAAAAAAAAAAAAAAAAAGAGGACCAAACAATTTATAAGATCACTATTTAAAATTTATTGATATTTCACCCTACTTTTAATTATAAAAAAATAAAAATAAAAAATAAAAAGTTTGATTGATCTAATCTATAAAATAGTGATATATATATATATACTAGCGTATGCTCGTGCCTAAAGGCACGGTGTAAATAATATTAAGATAAAAAACAGTTATAAAAATATATTTAACAAACTGTACTCTACAATTCCAAACAAATCAAATATATAAAAATAAAATTAAATATCAAATAATGCACATCAGCCAGTGCTCTACAATTTAAAAGAAATTAAAATTAAAATGGAAACCAGTTAGTGCTACTGCTGCCAATCAAATCTCTAAGAGAAATTAGAATCGGTGAATCAAATCTATAGATGGTATGTAGCTTCACAACAAAATTCATCCTGTGACATCTGGTAACCACACAATTTAGGAAATATAACACACACACATCTATTCTATCATTGAACAAAATTGTTTTCATCTCCAAATGCACGATGCCTACTTTTTGTAGAGTATTGTTGTGTGATTACCAATTTTTACACCAAATTTATATATCATTTTGACGTGTAATCACATAATTAGTGCATCAGTAGACACCTTTCGTGCATTAAAATACACATATGCATGACATACAAGATGCCTCCTCAGATGATGGAGCCTAACTGTATAGGGATAACTTGAAAATGGAGCCTAATAGCAAGAGGAACAATACATTATTTAACTGTATAGTATAGAGAAAAATTGACATTTTTTTCACTATCATATTCCATATCAGTTTAGGTGTTTTCTTTTGTTTAACATTAATGATACATTATTTAAAAGAAATACAAATAAAACAAAAATGATTGCCTACAGAAAATATAAGGCACAATAAATATGGTAAATGGACCATCCCAAAACAATTGAGATTAATGAGTGATCAAAAATGTCCTAAATGTAGAACTGTTTCTAGAATTGGGTAATCATAATGTTCAAGATAATATTGTGCAACTGATTTAGCTACTTCTATTCGAATCAATCAGAGGGACAATGGGTTACGTTTGTCAGACCCACACTCAAATCAATCACATTTGAATCCCTAATACAAAGAAATTTTCAAGTGTTAATCCAACTAAGATCTATCAAATGCAGCAGTTGCAACAGTTGATCATTACATAGCCACACTACACGCCACAAAAGAAATTCAATACTAAAAAGAGTTAGAAAAAAGTATGGACCCTACCTTAGGCTGAAGATTGGTTATTGTGGACCTCAGCACAGTGATCTTCTTCATCTGGCAAATACCAGTGGGGGAATTGAACAAAAAGAGCGAAAAAACATAAGGAACATCCAATCTAAAGATGAAATACTTACCAAAAAAAATCTAAAGATGAAACAGAAGTTAACAGGTAACTTTCACTGGACATACCCTGAACAAAAGCAAGGGTATATAATATTTACTTACCAAATGTTGATCAGCAGATTTCTACTATATAGCACAAAGAATCCCAAAGATGATGTCAAATTTTTATCGAAGGAAAATAAATTACATACATAGTCAATAAAAAACTGAAACAAAGAATAGTACGGGATGTTGGTTGAAGAACAACTGCAGGAGGCATTGCAGTTGCTTTGATAGGCTGCATACTCCTAGCAATACATTTTCTGTATGGTTTGGACCAAATCATTCTGTGTTCAACACAATATAAGCAAACACTACTCAACTGCACAGAGAGGAAACAATGGATTACTCAACTGTAAAGAAGATGGCTTGCCAGGAACAATAGTACCAAAAATGCTTGATTGAAACTTTGCAGAATTCAGATTGCGATTGAAAGACGACACCTGAAACGAAATAAAACAATAATAATAACAACAATGAGAGCAATTTCCATGTCGCACATTGCAATCCATGAGTAGTGAAAACTAAATGACATAATGTGGAAACAAAATTAGAACAAAAATAAATAAATAAATAAAAATAAAAATAAAAAATACACATACAACAGAATTAAAAAAACAAAGAAAATTCTAAGCTTGAGAATTTAACTAGAAAAAAAATATATATATATATATTACCAACATCTCAATAAATAAACATTACCAACATCTCAATAAACATTACCAAAAAGGGATATGCTAGAATCAGGTCATGGTATTTGACAATAAATAAATAAATAAATTTATTTAAAAAATAAAAAATAAAGTGAGAAGTTTTCAATAACCTAATTGATGTTTCATGATTTTCAAAATAGGAAAAATCAGCTCATGAAATAAAATTAATTCTAACATATTTTAATTAAGGCAATATTAATGAGAAACAAATTGTATTGAAATCTACAGCATAAGAAACGTAAGGATTGAAATTTTAAAATGAAAATACAAATTGTAATTGAGAGAGACAGTTGAGATGAGATGAAATGAACATAGAGATGAGACTCAAACAGATGCTGTTGTTTCAAATTGTGAACTGAAATCAAAATAGAAGGAAAAAATGATAGGTATGACAGAAACAATATATTTTGTCCACAAAATCACATATTTTTTCACTCCACAAAATCTACAGGCATAAGAACATAAGTATTGAAAATTTTTAAATCAAAATAACAAAATTCTAATTGAAGAGATAATTAAGATGAGACGAAGTGAACATAGAGATGAGACTCCAACAGATGCTGTAGTTTCAATTTGTGAAACTGAAATCAAAATACAGAAGGAAAAAAATGATGAGGTATGGACAAAAAAAATATATTCTGTCCACAAATCACAGTTACAAATCAGTTAACAGACTACTTGATTATTAAACAAAGAATATTATATATATCTACCTGATTAAGTCTCCAGTGTGGTAAAGCACAACAGCTAACAGACTGTACGCACTCGCAGTCATACGATGATAGGGACCACAGATAGCTATCATCTTTGCCAATGCCTTCAGAATCAAGTAATACAAAAAATTGTGATTGATTTTTGTACCCGTTAAGAATAGAATTAAACAGTTTACTACAGACATGATGGCTTTGGTACCTTCGTCCCATAGTTGACAGCATCTTCTAGCTTTCCTTTATCGAGTGCCATCTTTGATGACTCCAACAAGGTTCGCCCATCTGCAGAAGAGCATCCTACATGCTGTGTAGCATATGGTTCAAACATCTTGGTTATTGCAAGGCACGTCACACTAAATTTAGATTGTAAAACTTTCAAATCAAATGCAATTTGTGTGAATGTGTGCAAGTGAGAGGGAGAGAGAAAGAGAAAGAAACCCTTACTTTACACACAGGAACAATGCCGATAATATCAGATTTCTTGAAAGGGCTTGGGCTTTCCATATCATAGTCTTTCGGAAGCAACTCCAATCCAACCTAGATATTTATAAAAAAAAAAAACAAAAAAAACAAACAAACAAACGAAAAAAGAAACATTAGAATCTCATTCTAATGAAACCATGACCGAAGGCAATAAAAGGAGATGGTACCTTGTGGCAAAGTCCTCGGAGAATTGTTAATTTCCTCAATTGTTGAAACTCATCTTTTAGAGTCCAGCCATATCTTTTAGCTAGAAAAGTTTGTAACCACTGCAATTTGAGCATGTGATCACCACTCAAGTTATGTTCACTATCTTCTATTGTGTAGCCCCCAAGCAAGAAATTCAAGCATGAAGCTACTGATGTGGGTAAGTCTGCCACATTATTAATAGAAGCAATAACGGCTTTAAGGACATGCTTGAAAGCTCGAGTGACCATCTCGTGAATACAAAGTGACTGTATATGAGGAAGCTTCTCTGCAAGTTCAACCTGGTTTTCATAATGCGATCAGAGCCAACAATAGTTAATGTCGTATTTTATTTAGATCAAATTTAAGCACTCCGCTGAAATTATGCTTCGTACAATCAAGTTACATAGATATTTAAGCACTCTAGCTTACATAGATATTTAACAATATTGATCAAGTTAGCAAGCACAATAATTTCCCTAAGAAATAAGATTTTCAGAAGCAACATTCCAGTCTCATATCATTTTGAGCTTTGTGGAGCGCTTGTGTATATGAGAGAGAGAGAGAGAGATTATCTTCTTACCACACAACCCAAAGAACACATTTGTAATCCTCTTAGATGCATGAAGTCAGTTAAAGTCCGTCCATCAACTGGGGAAAGTTCAAGCGATCCAAAGTCTGTTACCTAAAATCACATATTTTTCACTCCACAAAATCATATATTTTTTCAATATACCTTCTTTAATTTACTTGGGATTCTGAACCCATTTGGTATCATTTGCCATGTTTATTAATTAATTGGTTCACAAAAAAAGCAAAGTCCAATTGATTTCTAAAAAGCAAAGCAAAGCCCATTGCTTCCACCCAGTTTGGATTTGGACTCCCATAAATGCTACCATGTACAAAAAGAAATTCCAAAACATTTTTGTAGACCTATACTTTGTTCACTTAATAGGGATGCAATTTCTAAAATTTGCATTGATACACTTAATAGCCATCATCCCACAATTTCCCAGGATGAAAACAAATTAAGCATAAAAAAGAATCAGGGCCAAGCCCACTTTTAATCTGCAAAATTGCAAATTATTGGATTTAATTCTCAACTTGGCCAAGCCCCCAAGAAAATAAAAAGAAGAAATAAATGTGAAGAAATAAATGTTTGCAACCAACTAATGAGCAGTTCTCTGGGGGGGCTTGGCCAAGTTGAGATTTATTTTGGGGGCTTGGCCAAGTTGCAGCTATGGAGCAGTTCTATGTGAAGAAATAAATGTTTGCAACCAACTAATGAAAGCATATGTGAGGTACAGAGAGGTGCAATTTTGCAGATTCTTGGGGGCTTGGCCAAGTTGAGATTTATTTTGAGGATCCATAAAAAAAAATAAAAAGAAGTCAACGAACTCTAGATTTCAACTCTGTTGTAATCTCTAAAACCGAAACCGAAGCCTAAAACCGAAGCCTCAACTCTTATTGATACAAAAATTAGCCCTAAAACCGAAGCCATTAACTCTGATTAATACAAAAATTAGCCCTAAAACCGAAGCCTCAAAGAACTGAATAAATGTAAAATACCTCTGATGTTGGGAGGGTGGGAGCCGAGAGAGAGTGGGTGTCAATCAATGGCGACGGTGATGATGAGTAGCGGCGGTGGTGGTGAGCCCTGTTGAGACCACCGTCTCTGTTTGAATCAAATTGTTGGAAGATGTTTCTCTGATATGCTACCTCCGTTAGCCAGTTTCAAAAAAGAAAGAATTTCGAACATGAGAGAGAGATCATAGAGGGAGTTGAAGAGAGAATGTGAGAGATAACGTGTAGAGAGGGAGTTGAAGAGGTGTTTGGGCAGACGTGGGAGAGAGAAAGAGAGCAGAGAGTCTTTGGGCGGGAATAAAAGTGATCTCAACCGTTGGATAGTATATAGAAATCATCTCAACCATTAAATCAAAATGTATAGATAATATAATCTTCAAAAACAGTTTTGTTTTATTATATAGATAATATAATCTTATATAAGTGTCAGATGCTTATTTCTTCTATATCTAAATCTGAATCGATAATTTTATTATTATAAAAAATAATAATTAAATTTTTTTCTCTCTCAATTTATACATTTCTTAGAAAGATTCAAAATGAGAATTATATCTCCATATTCTCATTTCACCACTGCTATAATATAACTAAAAAAATGCAATTTTTTTTCTCTAAAATCACCCGATCTAAATGGGCTGTAAAGTAATTTGGCTTTTAAACCAGAAAACAAATTAAGAATTTCAGTTGAAGAGTGAAAAAGAACTTGTATAAATAAATAAATAAACAAAACAACCACCAAACTTTCTCCCAATTTATATATTTTTTCAAAAATTCAACATGAGAATTACATCTCCATTTCTGCTCATTTCACCGCTGTCATAAACTAAAAAAGATGCAATTTATTTTTTTATTTTTTTTCCAAAATCAACCGATCTAAATGGGCTGTAAAGTAATTTGGCTTTTAAACCACAAAATAATAATAATAATAATAATAAATAATAAATAAATAAAATTTAAAGGCCTTGTATAAAAAACAACCACTAAACTCCCTCAATTTAAATAATTTTTGAAAAGATTCAACATGAAAATTACATATCCATGCCTTCTCATTTCACCACTGTTACAAACTAAAAAAAAATGCAAATTTTTGTTTTCCAAAATCAACCGATCTAAATGGTCTGCAAACACATTCTTTGAAAGCCCTAAAATTCACCACAAAGACACAGAGAGAGCACAGAACCGTACCAAAGATCGTAGAAATGACTCAGTCGGAGTCAAAAATTGCCATTTTGATGTTGATCGGGCTTCGCTGGTGTTGCAGCAACGAATCTCCTACTCTTGGTACCTGCAAAGAGACTTGATATCAACACAAAAAAAATGGTGATGTAGAAAAGAAAGCTCTACTGAAATTTGTAAACACGTTTGATATGATATCAAAACAACACAGAGAAGAAAGAGAACGATCAAACCTAGATGAAGCCGGCGTCGTGAGAAACATGGGTGATGAAGGATTGGACGAAACCAATGCCGAAAAAACCGAGGAGGTAGATGAAGGAAGCGATAAGGGAGGCGATGGCAGCGAGTTCGGAGAGAGTGACGACGTGGAGAGGGATGGAGGATCGAATCTGATCGCGCTAACGATGGAGGAGGTAGTAAGCCATAGAGAAGAAAATGTCGTTGGTGAGAGAGAGGTAAGGCATTAGAGGCTTTTGGGAGGAGGAGGATGAAAGAGAATGTGTAGAGCATATGTGTTTTGACAGACGTGGGAGAGAGAGCAAGGAGTTGTTTGGGCGGGAGATCTATTGATCTGAACCATTGAGATAAATTTGGGATTAATCTCAGTCATTGGATCAAAATGTATCTCACATACATTTTATACATTTTCAAAAAGCCTCTTGCCTTATTATATATATATATATATATATATATGTGGTCATTAATAAAGCATAGGGTGTATGATGAATGAGTTAGAAAATTAGATAAAAAAAACTAATGTTTTAGATTTATTAATTTGTTAAAAATGTGATCTATCAAAGAAATGAAAATGGTATTTTGGTCCATTTACGGAAAAATATAAAGAGTATAGTTATTGCCTTCATAACTTTTTATAATAGTGGATACGGTTCATTAATGGAACGCCCGCAATTATTGTGTTGAGGTCCCATATATTAATGGATTTTTTAAATTTTAATCAGTTAATAAGTAGGTATGAGTCAGGCTTTATTATTTTAAAAAAAAATCATATCTCACTCGTAAAGTCAAATCTTATAGGCTAAAATCAAACTAGACCGAGTTACATATTTTTTATTAGACATATATTATTAAATTCTACACATTTATTTTTCTTTTTTAATAATTTATATGATCAAATTAATTAATACTATTAAAACAATTAAATTAAAGTATAAATTCACAAAATTAATAAATTATGACAATGACAATGTTATATGTTCAAAGTTGAGAGTTAAAAAGATATCACTGGTCATTGTCAAATTTAATTTCAACAAATTGTGTTTTGTGTATTTTTTTTTAAATACAATTTACAAAGATAATATGGGTTGCTAAATGTTTTTTTTTATAAATGAAACAGTATTGAATTTAACAATGTTATTTTTTTAGATTTATCCATGTAAGATTGTACAGACTGGATTCATGGACGGACTTGGGTGTCAAATCTTTATCCAAAATTCTAAATAATCTTCTATGGGATGAGCTGGACGGGACGGGACAGGTTATGGGACGGATTGAACGAGTTAAATAATACCGAATTATTTATAGACAGGCCATTTGATAACCCCTACTAGTGGAGACTGTTTATGTCATTAAATGCATTCTTAACCCTGGTTGGATTTGTTACAAACTTGTCACTATTTAATGTTAGATTTTGTTATGTCGAATGGTAATTTTCATCCTATCTATAAACAAAAACAAAAAAATTGTAATTTTATTATATTTATTAATTTAAAAATCCTCAATAATGCAAAGGATAGTGTAGACACTCCATTTTTGACCGTCCTCAAGACTTGGACGTCATCGTTTGAACACTCGATGATCATCCTTGTTCGTGTTCATCTTGAGTTCTCGGAGGTTTCGGCTACGCGTCTTGCCTCAAGACCTCTCGACTTGTTTGTTTTGTGGACCGTTTTGTGTCTGGTTTTGCACTAAACACTTGTGTTTTGCCTTGGAGGGGCAGGGAATGCCTTGTGAGGCATCCCCACACACCACCGGCAGTGGCTAGAGGCCACCGGCTGGTTTTTACTGCCATCGGCAATCTTTTCTGCCGGTCGGCACCTTTTGTTGCCGGTCGGCATTATGTTTGGTCGGCCGGCCACTGTTTTTGATCAATCGGCCACTTTTCCTGGCCGAGACCTTTTCTTGAGGGAGCTTGACCCTTTTGAACCTTTTTTAGCTTCTTAAGGAAGCTTGAACCTTTTTAGCTTCTCTAAGAAGCTTGACCTTTTTTTTAGCTTCTCCAAGAAGCTTGAACCTTTTGACCCTTTTTAGCTTCTCTAAGAAGCTTGACCCTTTTTTAGCTTCTCCAAGAAGCTTGATCTTTTTTTAGCTTCTCCAAGAAGCTTGACCCTTTTTTTAGCTTCTTGAAGAAGCTTGAACCCTTTGACCCCTTTGCCTAGCTTCTCTAAGAAGCTTGGCCCTTTTGCTCAAAGCTTCTAAGAGAAGCTTTACCCCCTTGGTTTCTCTATAAAAAGAGGGCCTCTCCTCCCCTTTAGAGGGTTAGAAAAATCTGATGTATAAGATATATATATCACTCTCTCTCTCTATATCTCCCTCTCTTTCTACATTTGGGTGGGTTAGAGGGTCCAAAAGGGTCTTGTTCTTGGCCTATTGCACACCACTTCATAGCCACACACTTCCATCATCACTTGGAGGTTCTTGGAGCTTGTTTTCAGAGGTTGAGGGTAGCATTTTTGGGTCTAAAGGCTACTGGTTCTTACTGGTTTTCAAAGGTAACCCCTTTTCCCTCTTTATTCCCCGTTTTTGCACACCCTTTTAGCCTGTCTTGCTTGCTGATTTGGGCTTTGTGTATAACATAAAAAAGTTCTTTTTTTTTTTGTGTGTTTAAGATACTTCATTACGGTCACTTTTGTGTTTGGGGTTGTTTACCCCCTCTTAGGCCTTGTTTGGCCCCATTTTGTGCTATTTTTGGTGAGCTCCGGGACCACCTTGTTTGGGCCTCCTCACCACTGAAATCTTGAGGGATTTCAGTGGTGAGGATGGTGGTTTAAGGTCCTAATAAGGAGAGGGCCATCCCCTCTCCTTGTTGTCTTCAAAAAGTGCCATTTTAAGCCTCATGTGTGAGCACCATTTTTGAACTCATGTTTTCCATGTCTTAAGTAGTATTTTTGCTTATTTCTCCATGATATAGCACTGTTTTAAGTTGGTTTAGACACACCATGCTTGCTTTGCATACTTGTCTTGTAATGCCATGAAATTGCCTTAACATGTATCTAGCATTTAGACCACTATGTTTACTTGTTTTGGCTTAGATTTGTGAAGCTTTTATGCATGTTTTAGTGTGCTTGAGGTCTTTTTGGGTCATTCGGGTCATCCATGCTTTGCTTTGTATAGCTACCATGTAACCCCCCTTGGCTTGCCTTGAGTTTTAGACCATTGTTGCATGCTTAGCTTGAAATGTTTACTTGGTTTTGCACCTTCTATAACATGATTTCAGAGCTTTCTATGCATGCCATGTATCCATGTTTATCCTCTTTTAAGTGCGCTTCGAAGTTGCTCTTAGTGCCTAAGTGTTGGACCTTGTGTGCATCCCCATTTTGTATGTGTTTTGGCCCTCATTTCCATGACATTTGGCCACTAATTTGGGCCTATTTGAGAGCTGCCCATTTTGGTTTAAGACCATTCCCACATGTCATTGCATGCTTATCCATCTTGCATGCTTGTTAGTTTGCATAACTTGCATGCTTGCATGTTTACATTGCTTGTTCACATGCTCATATTGCATGCTTAGCTTCCATGCCTAGGTTGCATAACATTAAGCATACATCCCTTGCCTCTTGAATTGATTATGATAGAGGTTGGGGCCCATTGTTTGTTTTGTGCATTTCATTCCATATTGAAATTGCACACTTTGATCTTTTGGGCCACCACGCATTGAAATGCGCGATTGGTGGTCCGAGAATCAAGGAACATATCCCTTTGAGTCACAAACATAGAAAGGGATGTGTTGGTGCACACATTTGCTTGAAATGCATTGCCATGCCTTGTTTTTCCCTCTGCTGCTGTCAAAACAGGTTCTGCAGGAAGAATTGGCCAGTCGACTACATACAGTGCCGACCGACCATGTATTGTTGGCCGAGAGTCACACCAGTGGCCGATGACCACATCCCCTTAGCCGGTGATCATTTACCTTGGCCGGTGGCACTCCATAGTGTGCAGAGAGCATACCTTGGGACTTGTGTAGTCTTCAGAGGTGCTAAACAGTGAAAACAGAGGCAACATGTGTTATGGCAATGGATTTCCGAGCGAAGCCAATCCGAGCATGCATTCATCCCTCTTCCCGAGGCTGTTTTACTGCTTTAGTAGCTTAGTTAATTTGTTTAATTAATTAAGGATTTGTAATATTTAATTAGCTTAGAGTAGTTAATTACTTATTCAGTTTGTATTATTCTTTTGGTCCCTCCGAGCGAGGGCGAATTTGTAATAAGTGTGGGTGCGTGTGTGCATGTCTTCCCACCCCCACTTCTTTCTCCCTTTTACTTATCTGCTTTTATTAGTATTAGGTCATATTTGATTTAGCATACCTTATGCTATGCATGCGTGCATCCATACATTTGTCTTGCATGCACTGGGCTTGGCGCATCATACTAACTGCATTGTATTTCAATTCCAAGTTGAATACATGTTAGTTGTAGCATCATCATATGTCATCCATAGATCAGCCGAGCCTATTGTAGTTGCATCTTGCATGTGTTGCATTAGCCATCTTAACATGAACTAGGATCATGCATATGATTACTAACTAGTCTCTGTTTTGGCTTGGAGTACTAGGTGAGCATTTATGCTTTAGCATCTCGCATGAGTGTGAATGTTAACATGACAGCATATTTGCCATGTGGCTAGATGCTTATGTGATATAAAGTGCTTAAATGCCTGTGGGTAAAGGTTGGATTGTTTGAGTTGGAACAATTCGTTGAAATCCGTGTTTTAGCCTATTCTCGAGTAGCAAATTTCAAAACATTTTCCAAACAAACGGATTTGCGATGCTTTGTTCCAAATTAGGCGATCTAGTCTATACTTGTTTTGCTGTGCGCATCACATAGTAATTCTAGCTAATTAAACCGGAATAAGAACACATAACGTTTTCAAAATTGGATATCATGGTTAGTAGAGGCCGATCTTCGGATCGGGCGAGAGGGGGTGCTCATAGCTGACCTTCCCCGATCGTATCCAAGTTCCCGAGTCGAGGAAACTTTGGTGATGACGGACATGTGGCCTTTGGCACCGAGTCAGGATTTCCTAAATTTCCCAAAATAAAATATTTAGGTGACAACTCTGTATCTGGCAAAGCAGTCCATGTTTAGCACTTCTTTTCTAAAAATCTGTTTTTCTCAAAACGATTTGTCGGATTCGGACTCTTTGGTTCAGATTAAGAACCGTGACAATTCGAGAGTCCGAATTGTAGTGAGCCCAATACAAACGGAACGGGACTCGTCCTCCCGGGGCGTTCGGGAACGTCTACAGATAGGAAAAAGGTTAGTGACATTAGTAAAATATCATTACATCACTGTAATGATAAAATCCCACAAAACATAATCTTCACAGCCCTCAAAATTATCTGGATTATTTATATCACTATCAGAGACAAAAAAAAAAATTCAAACACATCAATAGTCAATATATTAGTGGAAATCATGGGGATTCTCCTTTGTGGGGGTCCCAAACATTTTTCATTTATTAATCTTTAAAAAAAAAATAATTTGTATAAAAAAAAAAGTGTGAATAACTTATAAATCTCAAAATGTGATATTGTGAGTTGTTTAGTCCTTTCTTTTTTCTTATGAATCCAAAAGCCCCATTAGAGTAGAAATTATACAAAATGATAGTTACTTGCACGTCTGGGCTTAATTTTTTAAAGATAAAAGTACGTTTCTCCAAATATGAAATTACACATTTGGACAATCCGTAATATAGAAGTTTTTGATATTTCCTTCTTTTGGAATAAATCTCACATTACGAACAAGAATGTAACACTCCAGTGTAACACATTAAAAAACTCCTTAGTGTACTTTTTTCAAACGCAACAACGTAACACTTCAATCTTTTTCCAAACGTAATACTTCAATGTAACACACAAAAATTCGTAAGTATATTTTTTTAAAAACATAACACTCTAATGTAACATACATAAAAACATTAAAAAACTACTTATGATACTTTTTTCTAAACGTAGCACTCACAGTTTGAAATTATACATTTACGCAAAGTTTACTAAGGAATTTTTGTACTCATTTTAGAATTGTTTGAAAAATCTCACATCCTTTTTTTGGAGTGTTACATTGGAGTATTATGTTTAGAAAAAATACACTAAAGAATTTTTTTGTGTGTTATATTAAAATGCTACACTAAAGAATTTTTTTCGGAATGTTACGTTTGGAAAAAGTATACTAATGAGTTTTTTTGGAATGTTATATTGAAGTGTCACATTTGAGTGTTATATTGGAGCATTACAGATTGAAATTATACATTTGCTCAATAGTTACTAAGGAATTTTTGTGCTCCTTTTAAAATATTTGAAGAATCTCACATCTTTTTGGAATGAAGAATCTCATATTTCAAGTCATTTTTGTACTATTTTTGAAATGATTAAAAATCTTACATTTCAAGTCATTTTAAATAAAAAAGATTTTAACGTAAAAATTTATCACAAATTTCATTCTTATAGGTAGTGTATCTTACATTTCTAACAAAAAAAAAAATAAAATAACATAAAATAAAAATCTAATAAAAATAAGGATATAACTGTAAATTTAATTTTTAAATAATATATTAAACCTATCTTTTCAAAATTAATGAGACTAATTGGTTTATAAGAAAACTCTTTAGACTAATTGAATCATTATTTCTCAAAATAAAATTTATAGGTAAATTTTTTTAAAAAAAATCATAAAATACCATTAATGGAGAATTCAGTATTGGATAAAATTGAAAAAAAAATAAAAAATAAATAAAAAAATTTAGACGTACATGGAATGTGGTCGGTGGGAGGGGACAAAAGACACCTCCATATTGCTTTCACATAACAAACCTGAAAAACAAGTCACGACAAGTTATATTGCAATGATTCCTCAATTCACTCTTCTTTTTTTTTCTTTTTTTTTTAAATTTATTGGATTCCATAAAACTTTGGTTTTTTTCGTACGTCTTCTTCTCGCATCTACTCTTATGTAAGTTTTTTTGCCATTGGCCACATTTTATGCCTGATTGTGTTTTGAGTGCATCTTAATCCCCGGCTGTGCCGCTCTTAGGGCCGATTATGACGGCAAAATTCACTATTTTGGGGTAACGATTTGTGTGTTTTATTATATAGATTATCTATTTTTTGTTATAGAAAATTTAATATTGAGATTCTTTTCGCGATGTAGAAAGGTGTCATCGTTTTCTTCAAATTGATTAAAAAATTATTCTTTGAGATTTGATTTCCGTATCTTACAATGTAAATAATTTCTATAGACTACTATTTATTACGTTATACTTTTCATTTGGCCTAATACATGTTGTCTGTTTTATGTTATTTTGAATCAGTTTATTACAATTGAGTTCTCCATGTGGTACCCAAAAAAATAATGTTTCTTTTGAATTGAATTGATTTATTACTTTGGACACGTAAGTTGATTTATTACTTTAGTCATGTAAGTTGTCATTCTTTGGACATGTCAGTTGTCTTTTTTTTTTTTAAAAAAAAATACACTTTTTTCCTCTCTAATTGTCTTCTGATAAAATTCTCTTCTCTTTTATTTTCATAGGACAACGGAGATTTGCACCAAACTGTAATATGGGCTCTCTTTACTCATCTTCTTATTTCAGTGAGAAAATTATAAATCAGTGAGTTTTTAAATATTTTGTGAAGTTATCATCTATTTATAATTTTTCTTATTTAATTTACTCTTCTTACTACACATTTTCTTTCAGCTATTGATACTAGCAATACTTGATGGCTATTAGATGACTTTAAAATCTTTTTAATTTGACTATTTTGTAAAGCAACAATCTCTATTCTATAGTTATCTATAGTTGATGTAATTGATAATTTTCACATTAATTTGACAAACCAGATGAGTTGCACGAATTATTTTTTTTACAAAATTAAATTCACCATTTAAGCGGTTTTTCATAAGCGATTTTATGAAAAATGTATTTCTATATTGTTGGGATGCTATGGCATAGAGTTGATTTCTTCTTGATATGATGCATTTAAATTTTCAATTTATAGTTGATTGCAAAATTCATTGTTTTAGGATGATGATTCGTGTGTTTTGTTATATAGATTGTCTATTTTTTGTTGCAGAAAACTCAATATTGGGGCTCCCTCTGCGATGTAGAGAGGTGTCAATGCTTTCTTCAAATTGATTGGAAAATTATTTTTTGATACATGATTTCCGTATCTTAATACATAAACAATTTCTAAGGACTACTATTTGTCAGGTTATGGTATTTATGTTGTCTATTTTATGTTATTTCAATAAGATATTTGTGGTTTGGGGTATTATGACACTCACTAGTATATCAGGTGTTAGCCACAAACTAATAGTAAGAGTGCTGACTTGATCTTTTATCAGGTGCTACAGACTCTACAAATTTTAACATGATACGTACAAATTACAATTACATTTTCATCCTGTGGGGACGTATTTTGTAAGGAACAACACGTGGCTAAGGTGATGCCGAAGTGTCAACCGAGGCGCCACGTGGCCTGGTTATGCTTGTCGAGATTATCTCGACTAGGTCAAAGTTATCTACGGAGATACCAGAATCCGAGATAAGCAGATAAAGGACAAGAGTCCTAGAACAGAGGAGAATATCAATCTAGATAAAGATAAGGCTCAAGAAGAATTTATCTCTATCTAGGTAAGGGTTTAGGATGAGCATTGAGCCTGAGTCCATTGATGTGAGGCTTCTAATGGGATCAGGTCACTGCGAGTTATAAAAGCAAGGCATCCTCGTGGGTCTGAGTTAAGCTTTTTCTAGTGAGTATAAGTACTATTTGCTATCTTTGGGAGATATTGTTTACTGATTTAATTGTCGAAGTGCCCCCGGGTAGACGACCCACTGCCAAATTCTCATCTTCTTGTGTAGGTTATTGGGCTTAATTTATTCTTCCAGTGCTCTCCAGCTGAGTTCCCTTTTTTTGGTTGTGTGGTCGGAAATCAACACCTACAATTTGGCACCATCTGTGGAAACTTAAGGAGACTAGATGGCCAACGACGGACAGGAAGAAAAGATTGGGGATGACATTAACAATGAGAGTTGTGAACATAGAGATCCTAACGTCGGGAAAGAAAACCGTAATGAAGAAGCACAGAATCCGAATCTTGAGGAGAAAGACATCGGCAAAAAGGGGCATGCCCCAAAGAAAGCTAGCCGAGATGAGTACTACAACAAAAGCGACCTCCAGGCATAGAAGGATAAATGCCTGAGGAGGGACAGCGAAATAAAAGGGATGGCAAACAAGTTGGCGGGCCTACAGTCGGTTGTTAACTTCATAATGCAGAACAATATGATGCAACCACTATTCCCGCTGTAGGACACGTCGGTACCAGCGGTAAAGACTGGCGCCTAGAAAGAGGGCATAGAACAATCCTAGTAGTCCCGCAGCATCGCAAGGAAAATGAGCGCTCACATCAGCCTTCACGAAATGTCAATCGAACAAAGTCAGTACGAGATGAGTCACAGAAGACACCACAAACCAAAGAGACCTATGCCAAAGAACCTCGGCATATCCAAGGAAAGGGCCTTTGCTTTGATACAGTGAATGAGGAGAAGTGCAAGAGGACGCACAATGACACCAGAAGTAGTGCGCTAAAAAGGCTGAAATCTGTTGATAGCGGAGCTCCCGGTCGAACGCAGGAGGATCTAATAGACTACCTCCAGAGGAAACGACTCAACGTCGATGTCACATCTTCGGTCAAGTCGAGAACGCCGTTCTCAGTGGATCTGAATAGGTTTGAGGCCCCAAAGAGATTCCACATACCAAGGTTCTAGATTTATGACAGTAAGTCTGATCCGAACTTTCATATTGACTTATATTGAAATTCAATGGCTTTGTATAACGAGAATGAGCAGTTGTTGTGCAAGGTGTTCCCCTTATCCTTTGGAGAGATCACGTCGGATTGGTTTCACAAGTTGCCAAAAGGAATTGTGAAAAGTTGGGAGGGCCTGGCCGAGATGTTTGTGGCCAGGTTTGTTACAAACAAGTTGTAGTCACTGAGGGTAGACTCCTTGCTGGCTCTGAACATTAGCAAGGGTGAAAGCCTCAGGACTTATGCCAAAAGGTATTATGAAGTGTTCAACCGAATACCAGCATGTAACAAGGAGCTGGCAGTCGTATCTTTCAAAAACAGCTTGGAGGATGAATGCCCTCTTCCAAAAACTCTACCAAAAGTATAGAGGAGCTAATGGCACTGATCGAGAAGTATGCCAGAACAGAAGAGGACACGCTAGGAACGAAGACACCAAAACAGGAGAAAAGAAACGGCTCGGTGAAGCAAGGCGAGGTAACATTGGTTTTAACAGGTAGGAAACAAGGTTGAGAGTTGCACAAGTAATCATCACTGTATTCAAGATTCCGGTTTACAAAGTCCTGGAAAGTATCAGGAACCAACCGTATTGCAGAGCACTGGAGAAGATCCTAGGCAAGTTTATGGGAAGTAGCCTTGGGAAGCATTGTGCTTACCATAATAAGGATATGCACTTGACTCAAAGATGTAGGGCTCTAAAGACACACTTGTAGGATCTGGTCAGACAGGGTCACCTGAGAGACCTAGTAGATAAGGCCAGAACAAGAGAAGAGTAAGCAAGGCTACCATAGGCACCAGCAGCACCACCGCTACTGCAGCAAGCAGATAGACCTCGGGTGATCAATATGATTCACTCGAAGGTTAATGAGAATGATGTACGTGGGGAGACTCAGAGGGTAAGGCACCTACAACACGTGTATCAAGTCCAGCAAAAGAAGCCTAGGACAAATGAGTACCAGGGGCCAATGGTTTCTTTTACTGAGGCAGACCTGAATATGGTGGCAACATCCACACAACGATGCCTTGGTGATAACGCTGAAGATCGGAAAGTGCCACGTGAGGCACATACTAGTTGATCAAGGCAGTTCTTGTGACATCATGTATGTTAGATGTTACAAGAAGCTTGGCTTTCACCCAGATGATCTGGAATAATCCAACAGCCCGATGGTTGGATTTAACGGAACACCGACATGGCCTCTAGGTGCCACGATTTTGGAGGTGCAAGCAGGCAGTAAGAAATGAAAACACGGAGTTTATAGTAATTAACACCCCATCTCCTTACAATGTTATCTTGGGCAGACCGTGATTGCATGCAATGAGGGTTATTCCTTCAACACTGCACCAGCTATTGCGATTCCCAACCGAACATGGGATTAAGGAGGTCCGAGGAGATCAAGTGCAGTAATGAAGTCCACTTGCAACGTGCGAGAAATAGAGACAGTAGAAATTGAAGACGAGAACATGGAGGTCTTAGATGATTGTGACAACCCAAACCCGCCCATGTAGGTTTAGCGTCGTAACCGGCCAGTAACCCTTGGATTATCGAAGGCCTCTAAACAGAATAATGTATATTTAGGGGTTGCAGAAGTAATTATACAAAATATACATAGTCCATTGAGCTGTGCAGGCATACATGGAACAGATAATACTTTAAACTTATATGATATCAAACTCCCATACACATAGTATCATAAGGGACTTTGCCCAATGTACAGTTAGACAAACCAAACAAAAATAAAAGAACATCTTCAACCGGATCACAAAACTTGACTTTTCAAAAAGGAACCTTCTTGGGAGGCACGATGCCTGGTTGACCCAAAAACTAGCCAAGCAGCAACTTAAGCCTGGTCACGCGCATGCTCACCTACATACATAATATAAACAGTGAGCAAAAGCCCAATGAATAATAACAGAGTAAAGGGCTATAATGAATGATGTCCATAACATATTCAGAAATCAGAGTTCATATCAGAAACAGATTCATATTCATATTCTTGTTCAAGTCAATAACAGAAATCAGAATTCATGCTTAATCTTACATCCATTAGCGCTAACAGATCACATACAGAGCATCAAAGATCATACTTGTTAGTTCCATAAAGGAACCTCCAGCCGAGTACGGATAACTTGTCAATTTCATAAGGGAACCTCCAGATCGGGTACGGATAACTTGTCAGTTCCATAAAGGAACCTCTGGCTGGATACAGATAACTTGTCAGTTCCATCAAGGAACCTTCGGGTACGGATAACTTGCTTAAGCCCCGAATACTTTTTAGAAATTGGACAATCATTCATTGTACAGAACATAACATTTCATAGAACGGATCTTATATCATCGTACAGAAAATAATTAAAGTTGAACTTAGCTTTACTAAGTTATTACTCACAGTTAGCTCCAAAGCAAACAAACGGAGTAGGCAAATCAGATATCTTGTGGCACGTGACCTACACAGGTACAAAATGAATACATACTGAATTACACATCCAGAATCATTACCTTAGTTCTTTCTTATCTTGGTGTGTTTCTACTTTTTATCCTCATTATTATATCTTAATCTTGGCCTAGGAATGCTTAGGTTGCAATAAGGATGCTAAAATGCACTTGGAAACACTTAACAAAACTTGCTAAAAATAGGGGTCCCTCTCAAGCGTAACTTCCTTCGCTCGAGCAGACATGCAAAATATAAATGGTCGCTTGAGCGCAACTTTTGCCACTCGAGTGGTCTGTAAACTTCTACAAAAGTACTGGTTGTGCGAATCCTCCGCTCGACGGTCGCTCGAGTGTAAGAATGAGGTCCTCACTCGAGCGCAAATCTTGTCGCTCGAGCAATATGCAAAAACATGAAACTTCTGGGAGCTTTCATTTCACACTCAAGCGATCTTCTGGTCGCTCAAATGGAAGTGCAAGATCATAGAGTGGTCGCTCGAGTGTAGGTTCTGTCGCTCGAGCGTAGAGGTCGAATTCTGGAATTTCCAGATTCACCTCCTAGCTGCAAAACTTTAATTCAATGCATCAAAACTCATCTTTCTGCACTAAAAACTTAAAGATATGTATGAATTTGGAAAACATTGGGAATTCAAAATCGTTTTGCAAAATCAAACCCCAAAAGCTTACCAATTGTGCAAATAAACACTCAAGTCTTAGAAACATAACATGCAAGTATTTCTTGACTTCAAAGCTTTTTAAAACATGATCAACTAAGGTGCAATGGTATGAAAATTGGTGAATTCTCAAAACAAGAGTGGGATGAACACATGCAAGTGAGATTTGTTTGAAATTGAAACTCAAAATATCATAAAAATGCATGCATGCATGGTTGTTCTTCTTTTCTTCACTCTAGATTAATTCTCTTGTATTCATGTACTAAATTACTCAAATCCAAGGTTGTAAGGTTGTACTCTTACCTAGGCTACCCAATTGAGCTTCAATTAGTCAAAATCTTGAGTAATTCTCCAAGTCTCTTAGCAATGTCCTTCTCTACCTCAAGTTTGGTCCCAAGTTCCTTAGTCTCTCACTGTCTCTCACGTTTTGGTCTCAAGAGTGCAAATTAAGTGATGAAGAAGTGAGTTTAAAAGATATATTGGCCTTATATAGGCTTACCTAGTGGTGGTTAATTAAAGCTAATCAAATAGGCATCAAATTAGTCTAATTTAATCGCTCCAAATAGAATTTTAATTGGGTCTACCATAAAATTCTAAAAATTCTAAATTACACATAACCGAAGTCAATTTTGTAATCAGATGCCAATAAGGCCTTCAATTCGTAGAACAAAACATAAACATGAACAGTTCTTTCTATGATGAACAGATATGAATACAAATAATGCAACACAGGCAATTAATGCAAAATTTCACTTTCACTACTTATTAAGCCTTCTTAATCATGGATTATACGTTAATCATGGGTCGGGATTGTTACAATGATGTCGGCAAAGAACCGGCCGACAAGAGTGAAGAGTCTTTAAAGAAGATGCTAGTTTAGGAAGGTGATGGAGAGTGATTCTTCCTTCTCGACTTAGGCTTAGTCGAAGAGGAGGAAAGGGAGTTAGAAGCTTTCTTGTGAGCAAACATAGAAGTGTTTGCTTGGACGCCCTATGAGATGTTAGGCATCGACCTTGAGATCACTTGCCATAGGCTCAATGTAGACAGGTTGGCTAAACCTGTTATCCAGCGGGCAAAAAGGCCGACATTAATACATGTGAAAGCAGTTGAGGAGGAAGTGGACAAGCGGCTGGAAGCCCAATCCATCCGAGAAAAACACTATCTAACCTGGCTGTCCAACACAATGGTAGTGAAAAAGAAGAATAGCAAGTGGAGGGTCTGTGTGGACTTCACCAGCCTAAATAAGGCTTGCCCCAAAGACAGTTTTCCACTGCCAAAGATTGATCAATTAGTAAATGCCACTTTAGGACATGGGAGGATGAGTTTCTTCGATACATACAATAATAACCCCAACCCAAGATTAACGTTAATCCATGATTTAATATGCCTAATAAGTTATTAAGATCAGCTTTTGAATTAATTGCATATGTATTGCATTATTTGTGTTTTTATCTGTTCATCGTAGACATATTTGTTTGAATTTATGTTCTGTAAATCGAAGGCCTTATCGGCATCCGATCGCAAAATTGACTTAAATTATGTATTAGTTAGAATTTTTAGAATTTTATAATAGGTTCAATTGAAATTCGATTCGAAACCAAATAATTAGAATAAGCAATCTCACTTAGTTGTTCTTAACTTAACTTAATTAATTTTCCTAAGTAAATCCATATAAAGCCGCCACCACCATTTTGTATACATTTTTACACTTCCTTTCCTCACCCTTTGAGCTCAAAAATAAAGAGAGAGTGAGAGAGAATGTGAGAATTGTGATCAAACAAAAGAAATACTGGAGAGTGAAAGGAATTAGCTTTGGGTTTAAAGGTTTGGTATGGGACTTTAGTGAATTCACCGTTTGGAGCTAGATTGGAGAACTAAGGTAAGAATTCAACCCTTTGGTTGTGTATTTAAGATGGCTAATGTAAGAATTCAAAAGAATATAAAGATTCAAGTCATGATTTAAGCTAAGGAAGATCAATATAGAAAGAATTCAACCATGCATGAATAATTCACTAAGAATTGTAAGTTGTTCCTCAAGAACTTCTACATGCATGTCCATCTTTTGGTATTGGTCAAGGACTTCATCATGATTATGACCTAAGTATTCCATTTGATCATGTTTTGGAAGCTATGAACTCAAATGAGTACATGCATGTTATGTTCACCTCATGTTCTCACATTTCAAGTTGAATTTTTGCACAATTGTCATACTTTTGGGCTTTGATTTATGAAAAGATCTTTGATTCCATGAAAAGATCTTTGATTCTCAATATTTTTGAAGTTTAGACAAGTTTTCTTGAGTTTTGGCCCAAAAGAATATGATTTGTGGTTTTGAATTTGGGTTTTGAAGTTTAAAGGCAGTTCTGGAAATTCCAGAATTTCCACTGTCCGCTCTAGTGAGAAAAGTGTCGCTTGAGCGTGAAAATTGAGCTCCCATAAGTTTTTCAAAATTTTATAGGCCGCTCGAGTGACCAAAGTGACACTCGAGCGAGGACCCTTTTTACTTAGTCTTCCGCTCGAGTGACGATCGAGCGGGAATTTCACGCAACCAGTACTTTTTCCAAGTTTGCAGTCCGCTCGAGCGAAGAAACCTACACTCGAGCGGGGATCCTGTTTTCAGAAATTTAACCAAGTGTTTTCCAATGAATTTTGGCATCCTCATTACATCCTAGGCATTCATAGCTAAGATTAGGACACCCTAATGAGGATAAGAAGAAGAAACACAAAAAACAAGTGAAATGAGTTATGTACAAATCAAGTATGCATTACAGTGTATATATCTGTTATGATTGGTGTAGGTCACGCACCGTGAGCGGTTAATCCATTAGTTTGCTGCCAAGCTATCTGTGAAACTATCTGTGAGTAATAACTTAGTAAAGTTATGTTTGATATGAAATACTTTCTGTACTTTATGATATGATGAGAACCGTTTTCGAATGATATAAAGTCTAATATGTGATTACATGAATGATGATCCATTTCCTTGAAGTGTTATGTGGTATCCTTAGCAGAGGCCCTCGCCCAGGGGACATAACACTGTGGTTTATGGTCATGAGGCCCTCGCCTGGGGAAAACAATACTATGGCCCAGGCCCTCGCCCGAGGGAAACAATACCACGGCTCATGTATGAGATATGTTACCCGGTACCGGAGGTTCCAATGTGGAACTAAATAAGCTAAACTAAAAAGTTATGTTTAATGCTAATGGATACACTACTCAAGATAAGAATGTGACTATGATTCTGTTTCTGTATATAAGCATGATTATGTTTCTATTCAGTAAGAGATTTGAAGTTAAATTGTGATGGGCATTATTTATCTAAACCCTTTACTCTGTTATTATTCATTGGGCTCCCGCTCACTATTTATTTTATGTATGTAGGTGACTAGGCACGTGATCAGGGCTAGACTTGATGGCCTAAAATTCCGTTTTGTCTGCTACCCTTTGCGCCTCCCAAGGAGGTTCCGGATCAAGTCAAGCCTTGTAGCCATGTCTTTTTGAAAGTTCAAAACTTTGTTCTCTCTTATTTTATGAACAGTTTGTTTTTAATTATCTGTACATGGGGTGATGTATAATTATTGTATCTATGTGACGTCATGTGTATGCTTATAAAGTTTAAAATTATTTTGTCCCATGTATGTCTGCACAACTCAATGGATGTTGTATTTTATATATTTGCTTACACAGCCTATTGATTATATGTTATTCTATTCAGAGGTCTTTGGTAATCCAAGGATTACTGGCTGGTTATGATGCTAAACCTATAGGGGCGGGTTTGGGTCGTGACACATATAGGGGTTACCATCAGATAACAATATATCTTCCAGATGAAGAGAAGACAACATTCATCACCCCGAAAGGACTCTATTGTTACAAGTTAATGCCTTTCGGGTTAAAAAATGCAGGAGCAACCTACCGGCGGTTAGTGACCAAAATGTTTAAGCATTTGATTAGGAAAACAATAGAAGTCTGTATTAATAACATGGTTGTGAAAACCAAGGAGCCTGGGAAGGCAGTTTTTGATATCCTAAGAACATATCGGCTCCGACTCAATGCTTTAAAATGTGCATTTAAAGTCGGGTCTGGTAAGTTCCTGGGATACTTGGTTACCAGAATGGGCATTGAGGCAAGCCCAGATCAAATCAAAGCCATCCTTGACTTAAAGAGCCCGACATCAGCCAAGCAGGTCTAGATTTTGACTAACAAGGCGGCAGCCCTGAACAAGTTTATCAGCCAAAGTTCTGATAAGTGTAAACCATTTTTTAGTTTGTTAAGAAAGGCCACAGATTTTTTATGGACAAAGGATTGCAAAGTCGCCTTGGCTGACTTAAAAAAATACTTGACAACAGCTCCATTTCTGTCAAATGCAATACCTGGAGAAAAGTTGTTCCTATACTTGGTAGTTTTGGACCACGTAGTGAGTGTAGTGGTAGTGCGAGAAGACGAGGGAGACTAAAAGGCGGTATACTATGTGTGTAAAACCCTTGCAAGCACAGAAACCAGATACCTGCCCTTGGAGAAGTTAACACTAGCCCTGGTGATGGCTTCCAAAAAATTGAATAACTATTTCCAAGCCCACAAGATTGTGGTGCTGACTGAGCATCCCTTGAAACCCCTATTGCAGCATGGAGATTTGATAGGCAAAGTAGCCAGATAAGCAGTGATGCTGGGCCAATATAACTTGGAATTTAGGCATGGAACAGTAATCAAGGTCCAGGTTCTGGCCGACTTTGTGGCCGAGTTCACCCTTGGTGTCATCCCATGTTGGGCTCCGGTGAGCAGTTGCATAGGGTGCCCAGAGGAACCAGAGGAAACTCAACCAGGGCCAAAGAACCCTACACCAGCAGCGCAAAAGAAGGAAGAGAAACCAAAACCCTATGACATCTACATCGGCGATTCCTTCCGCCTGTTTTTTGGTAGATGTTCAAACCATCAAGGAGCGAGGGCAAGAGTGGTTCGAGTATCGCCAAAGGGGCGAATGATAGATGTAGCTCGACTTTTTCGTGCCTCATTTTGGAAGTTTGAAAGAAGCCCTACAATTCAGACTCCTACAGTTCTAAATTTAATCTCACAAGTGCAATGTAAAATTGATAAACACCAAAGAGTCCAAATCCGACAAATCTTTTGAAAAATCGATTTTGAATCAAATTGCCAAAATTAGACTGCTTTGCCAGATACAGAGTCGCCACTTAAATATTTTATTTTTGGGAAACTTAGGAAACCAATGACTCGTGCCAAAGGCCACATGTCTATCATCACCAACATTGTCTCGGCTCGAGAACTTAGGTACAAGAGGGAAAGGTCATGAATTGAGCACCTCACTCGCTTGATCAAAAACCGGCCTCTACTAATCATGATATGATTTTTATAAACATTATATGCTCTTATTCCGGTTTATTTAGGCTAGCATTTACTATGTGATACGCACACACACAAGTATAGACTAAAATTTTAAGAATTGGAACAACTCAAGTCATGTTTGTTTTGCAAAATTGTTTCAAAAAATGGACCACTTGAAAAAGTGATCGCATATGAACATTGCTCAAATTATTCCAATTCAAGCAACAAGCCTTCATCCACAGGTATTCAAGCAGTTATAGCATTTAAGCAATTAGCCTCATGGCAAGCATGCTAGTCATGGCAGTCACTCACACTCATGCAAGTATGCTAAAGCAAATAAAAAGTTTACCTAGTACTCCAAGCCAAAATAAACAAAAAAAAGTTAGAAAAAATGCATGATTCCTAACTTATGCAAGATGACTAATGCAACACATGCGATATGCAATTAAATAGGCTTGGCTAGTTAACACGGTATATGAATCAATTAAATAGCATGCGGTCTAAGCATGTATTCAAAGAATTATTGAACTACCAATGAAGTTTGAATGATGAACTGAGTCCCAATGCATGCAATATGAAAGGATGCAAACATGAAGAATGCTAAACAAAACATGATGTCCCTAAACTAACCATCGTAAGCGATTAAATAAAAAGGAGAAAGATGTGGGGTTAGAAGACATATACATTATTATAACATTGCGCTCTCTCAAAGGAGAGTCCAAATAGATAAACTAGCTAATTAACTAAGCTAAGCTAATTAAGCTAATTTTTACAAAATTGAATGAATAACTAGCTAATTTACTTGACTAATTATTACAAATGAAATGAATTAACTAACTATTCTAGTTAACTAACTAATTACAAAACGAAATTTGAATAAATAATTTACTAACTAATTAATTACAACACTTTGCAAAATTAACTAGCCACAACTAATTAATTACAACAAGAGTAATTACATTCGACAAAATGCGTAAATGAAAATGGATGAAGGTTGCATGCATAGCGCTTGAGAGCTACTATGTCTGCCCAAGCCAAATCTATTTCACATTCAGCCACTGCCTCTGTTTTCTACAAAACTGCACTGCTGGGCACACATTATGGGCCGGTCATGCATCACTGATGGCCGGCCGGGCCTACAGATGGCCGGCCGTGCATCAATTGGTGCCAAGCTCTGTTTTTTGTGTTCTGAGGTGAACCAGTGCAGACAAAGTGTCCTCAAGCTCTGTTTGTCCCTTTCTTCCTCCTCTGTCATGGGAACGCCTCAAGAGAAGGTTGAAATTGATTCCAAAACCATCAATGAGCAAAATGGTTACTTGATGATCTCAGATGCGATCTTGGACAAAAGTTGATGAAATGCAAAGAATAACACCACCCCTCCCTCTTGTCATAGTATGAACTCAAATAGGGAGGTTGTAATGCTTCAAGAATCATCAAAATGTCATGGATTAACATGTGATGACTCTTGACACAAGTAACTTGGCATAACATCCAGCCAAGTTGAAGCAATTTAAGCCACTTTTTTATGTGCGTTGATCCAAATTTTAAGCTAATTTTATTAAGCCTTGCCATTCTTTAGTCTATTTGTCTATGGTGATGTTAAAGTCCTGTAAACAAAATGTAATGTCAAACGAGAGGTTCTTCTAAAGCATGAGAGAAAGACTATACCGTTGGCAATGAATCTTCGAAAAGATTAAGCCATTAAGTAGAAGTCTCTCTTACATGTTCTGAGCAACCTCAATCAATTGAAATCATTCCCAAGCATGAAAGAGATGAATGGTGGATTGATTGTTAAACTTAGACTCTTAAACATGGAAATGAGTAAAGGGAAGCTTGGAATACCATACAACAAACTATGTATGGTAACTCATGAGACAAGAAATGAACTAAACAAAACATGACCGAATGTAAAAAGCTTGGACAGTCCCAAAAACAGCCCTTAACATATGAAAAATAGAGGTTAAAAGTTAATGAAAATAGCCTAAAAAGCTAGACAATAAAGAAAAGAATGGAGGCTAGTAAGCAAGAATAAGGAAGGGTGGCTAACCCCTCCACTTTTGAAACTTCAAAACATGATTTTTGGCCCTTTGAAAACTCTGAAAATCAGTATAGATATCAACGAAAAAGAGTGGAAAATAAAGGGTTTAAGCTATGGGTAAAGGTGTAAAAGGAGCAAACTCTCGCTACCCTTTTGGTAGCTCTTCAAACCCAACCTTGAACACTTCAAATAGACTCAAAACAACACAAAACATTGAGAATTATGAAGAAAATTGAAGAAATGAAAGCAAGAGAGAAGAAAACAAGCTTATACCTTTCAAGGAGTAAGCTTGTTGTTTGTGATCCAAACTTGGTTTCAACCCACTCTCAAGTTTGAATTATGCTTCTCCAAGATCAACCAAGACTCTAAGGTGGTGAGACAAGGTTGTATATAGAGTATAGAGATGATACAAGGAAGCAAGGTTAGCTCAAAAGTTGCTTGCAATGGAAGAATGAGGAGGGAGGAGCTCTCAAGGTGTATATAGGCTCTCTAAATTTTGTTCAACTCTGAAAACAATCACACAGCTTCGTTTTTATAGAATTCGAGCTCAAAAGGTGATAAATATCTTTAAAAATGGACAGCTGGCGGGCTCCCATCCAGAATAGTGTTTTTCGCCACCAAGGGTCGGCCGACTGACCATTCATAGCCACGGTCAGCCATCACTGATGCACGGCCGGGCTTTGATGCATTCCCCTATTTTTTTGGTTCAAACTCAACTCAGAGTGGAAAAAGGCCCAAAAATGAAACTCACAGGTTCAAACAAGGTAAATGTTGAAGATTTAAGGTTATCTCGAGAGCCTAATTGAATCCGAATCGTTGCGAAATCACAATTCAACTTTCATCATCGAGTGTATCGAACCAAGCGCCTAAGTCTTACGGGCAGTCAAAAATGGGATGTCTATAATTGCCCCTCTTTGATAGAGCTCGAAGCCATGACATGATGTAAGTGAATGTCAAAACCCAGTGTCATGACCCGATCCCGCCCCTAAGGATTAAGGTTATAACCGGCCAATAATCATGAGATTATCTACGGCCTCAAACAATTTCAGAAATATTAAAGGGGCCAAAACGGAAGCAGATTTAAAAACTCTGTCCAATGAGCTATGCTTACATAGTATAGTAAAATCATTCCAAAGGTATTTCATAATAACTTACACATATAAATAGAGTTAACATCTTATATACATCCAGGAACCTTCAGATATGCAGTCAGCCAAACAAAAACTCATATGCATAGGTGACCCAATGTGTTCACCAAAATAGTAAAATAGTAACATAAGAAAAAAAGAGACAAAAACAAAGTCTAGTGCGTGAGACATTCGGGCTAACTCCTCAAAAACTTGACTTCCTCTCATAGTCTTCATCGATGCTGGGTTTGGACGTCTCTTTGCTCACCTACATACACATGAATGAGAATGAGCGAAAACCTAGTGAATAATATCAATTAAGGAAGTTACATGAATGAAAATTTGTTAACAAGCATATCAAATGGTCTTAGGCCCATTCATGTTTCTATTTAATACATCAAATGGCCTCAGGCCCAATTCGTTCTTATCAAACAGCCCCAGGCCCAATTCATCCATATCAAATGGCCTTTGGCCCACTCATTTATGTCCAATAACCTTTGGCCCAATCATTCATGTCAAACGGCCTTTGGCACAATCATTCATGTCAAACGGTCTTTGACCCAATATTCATATCAAAAGGCCTTTGGCCCAATCATATCAAACGGCCTTTGGCCTAACATTCATGTCAAACGACCTTTGGCCCAATCATTCATATCAAATGGCCTTGGGCCCAACATTCACATCAAACGGCCTTTGGCCCAATCATTTATTTCAAACGGCCTTTGGCCCAACATTCATATCAAACGGCCTTTGGCCCAATCATTCATATCAAACGGCCTTTGGCCCAACATTCATATCAAACGGTCTTTGGCCCAATCATTCATATCAAACGGCCTTTGGCCCAACATTCACATCAAACGGCTTTTGGCCCAATCATTCATATCAAACGGCCTTTGGCCCAGTTATTCATGTTATGTGCATTTCATACTTGAGATCATAAGCACATCGTAATCATAATCATATTCCAACGACTTAATTCAATCATTGGCATGACAAATATCCAATTCAATTTAACAACTCCGTAGAACTCATACATAAGTGAGCATTTGGAAAATAGTATACTTCAATACATTCTTATCAAGATATTACTCACAGTGTTCTGCAGATGGATTCGCTCTTATGCTTAGCGCTACACAATTTGCAACATATCGGGTCATAAGCGATTCAATCCGTTCTCAAATTATTTATTTCTCTTAGGCTTCTTTTTTATCCCTTTAACTCATTTACAATGTTCAATGCATGCCTAAGAGTGTTTAGAAATAGAAGACAATAGAAAAATAAGCATACAACAACTTTTCAAAATTTCTGAAACAGGGTTTTCCGTTCAAGCGCAGGATTGGTCGCTCGAGCGGACCCCTTTGGTCTGCAAAAGTTCTAGTTGCTTGCAATTTATGCTCAAGCGAGACTTTTGATACTCGAGCGAGGAGTCATGCAAAGCAGGGTACGCTCGAGGGCAGATTCAGCTGCTCGAGCCACCTTGCAATCTCTGCAAAACTTCTAGGAGCTACAAATTCACACTTAAGCGAGGCTTTTCTCGCTCGAGCAGACAAGTCGAATTCTTGGTTTTTCCAAAACTCTGTTTGAGCTTCAAATATGCATTCCAATTTATGTAACTTACTTGTTATGACTCATAATTCACTTATACATCTTCTAACATGATACAAATACTAAATTTACAACATTATGAAGCTCAATTCCCATGAATTAATTACATGCATACTATCACGACCCAAACCCGTCCCTATGGGTTTAGCACCGTAACCGGCCAGTAATCCAAGATTACCAAAGGCTTGCTTAACAGTAATACAGTAAAACAGAGTACAGGGACTTGGCAGAAGCCAAAACAGTAAATAAACAATGTCCAATGAGCTGTGACAGTCTGTATGCCAAAAAAGACTTTTCATACAAATATATACAGTCGGACGAAACAGTATGTACATATATACAATCATTCAGTTCAGGGACCTAATCCTTATTAAACAGTACAATATAGTAAACAAAATGGTTACAGAGACAGAAGGGGGAACTAAAACACCCCTAAGCCATAACTTGACAGGCTCGGAACCTCGCAATGAGGCACAGTGGTTGGCTCGACAAAACTGGAGTTTACAACGACGCTTCTAGCCACGGTCTGGTGCGTGTACACCTACATATATATATAAGCAGTGAGCTAAAGCCTAGTGAATAACGTAATGCGTAAAGAGGTTAAGAATGAATGTCCTTACAGTAATGAAAACAGTTCATTAAATCAGTATTTCAGTCGTTCAGTCAATACAGTCATATGTGGTACATCCATTAGCATAATAGTACAATAAACAGTAGGTCTTAAAGGACCGAACAGTAAATGATGACCATCAATCAGTAAACAGTAGTGGTTCTAACAAGGGAACCGACAGAGATCTCTATAACAGTAACAGTCAGTAACAGTAGTTGCTAAGGATGCCACAATACAATTCAGAATAGAGGACATACATTCATTCTATTAACAGTATCAATTCAGAAACAGTACAGTTCAATTGTTCAGAACATAATCATTTTTGAACATATCTTTACACGGTTGTTACTCACAGAGTTCTGGGCTACAGTAAAGCTAGAACGCGTCCCCAGTCGCCAACCCTACACAGTTACAGTTTGAACACACACTAAGCTACACAGTTGGGAAAGATAATAACTTAATCCCTAATTTGCCTCGGTGTGTTCTACATCTATATCCTCATTAATATGTCTTAAACTAGGCCTAAGAATGCCTAGGATGGGATGAGGATGCAAAGATGCACTTTAAAAGCATTTTCAGAATTTTCAAAAAACAGGGGTCACGCTCGAGCGTAGGTTACTCCGCTCGAACGGACATGCAGACAAAACTTTCCGCTCGAGCGTAGACTTACCGCTCGAGCGTTCTGCAAAATAGTCAAAAGTACTGGATAGGTGAAAATCACGCTCGATTGGGCGCTTAACGCCCGCTCGAGCACGAGACACAAAGTCCCGCTCGAGCGTCAATTATTCTGCTCGAGCGGACTTCAAAACAATGCAAAGTACTGAGAGCACGAATTTCACGCTCGAGCGCCAGTCACCCTACTTGAGTGTGAGTTCAAAATCTGGAATTCCCATATTTGAGCCTCAAGCTCAAATTCAACCTTTAAAACATAAATTTCGATCCTCTTGGGCCAATTTTCCAGAAAACATCCCAAAACTCATAGTTTAACATGATTCCAAAGCTCAATTGTAAAATCAAAGCCCAAGGGTGTTTCAAACAACTCAATTTCAAACCAATTTTCAAGAATATGAAAAACATGCAAACATGTATGAATTTAAACCATTTCGAAGCTTCAATTTCATGCTCCAATGAGCCAATTCTTCCAAGGACAAGATGAAATCATGGTTTATGATCAAAACATGGACATGCATGTGGCAAATTCATGAAGAAGAAGCTCTAAAATGCAAGAGTATGCCATGCATGCAATAATTAAGCTTTAATTCAACACTATTGAACCAATTCTTGACTTAACTCTTTAAACTACCATGATCCATGCTAGAAGGAACTTAAATACACAATAAGGAGGATGAAATTCATACCTAGGTTCCTCAATTACAAGTCTAGAGGCTCAATTATGCACTTAAGCTATCAATTCCTCAAGATTCAAGCCAAATCTCTATGTTGAATTCACCACTCTCACTTTCACTCTCTCTTGGTCGGCTAGAGCTCTCAAATAAGGCTGAGGAAATGTTAGGTTCAATGTATACAAGTCTCAAAATGTATAGGGTAGTGGCCACTAAGTGGCATTAATGGTAATTAAAGCCGATATATGTAATTTATCAATATTCAACCTAATTTAATCGTACCAAATCACATTTTAACTGAATATGCCATAAAATCACATTAATTCTAAGGATCACAAATCATCAATCAATTTCAGATTCGGCCGCCGATAAGGCCTTCAATTCGCAATTTAAACACAAAGGCATGAACAAATAATCAAACAGTCAACAGATAGACATACAATTAAACAGATATACTTAATCAATTCAGTTCCAGATTTCAGTCAGTCAGTTCAGTACTTCAATCAATTCAGTTACCAATCATAAGCAGTCTCAGTTTAGCAGTAATTAGTGGTTAATCGGTAAACAGTGACGAGGGTTGTTACACATACTCAATTTATACCAAACTTATTTCCAATACTTCAAATTCATGCAACCAAAACTTATACCTCCACGAATTGTGCTTACCTGTGGAATATAACTTCCATTCTCAACTTAAGTTATGCAAAAGATGATCAAAAGCATGAATCTTAATCAAAATTCAACATGGATCATATGTTTCATGCTCAAATACACAATTCATGGAAATCTTTTACATGCATGTTTATAATGACTTCAAATTCATCAAATTCAACTTAATTCTTGTTCTTCATTACCATTTAACTTTGAATTCACAAAATTACAAACTCAAACTCACGAATTTATGCTCAATTACTCACCAAGGAGTTTCAACCTTCACAATTTTAGCTAGTTCTAAAGCCTAGACTTCCAAAACTTGAGTTCTCTTGCAAAATCTTCAAGAATGGCTCCTTTCTCTCTCTAAATTCAATTCACCCTCTCTCTCTAGAGTGTAGAATCTGATTTGAGCTCAAAAATATGAGCTTAAGCATACTTAGCTCATTTATATAGGCTTTCCCTAAGCACACTTAATTAAAACGAATCAATAGTGCTTAATTTAAACTAATTAATTCGCTCCGAATCAATTTTCAATTAAATTTCACCGTAGGTTCTAAAAATCATGCTAATTGTAAAAACATGGTCAATTCTGCTTTTCTGACGCCTCTATGGCCTTCAATTAAATTTTTATAGCAAAGAATCAAACAGATTTTCCGATGGTGAACAGATAGAAATTCAAAAACACATATAGTCATATAAATGGCAGTCAAAATCATATTAAGCACATAATTACAATCATAATTAAGATTAATTAACATAACATGGGATAGGATTATCACACCCAGAGACAACTAATTTTGACAAGGCCGTAAGACTTGGACAAACAATCAAGACAAAAATTAAATTGGTTGCGCTCGCAAGCTGCCTACGTATCCCTTTGTAAAGAATCAAACCAGTGTAGTTCAGGGGCAAGATGCAAATAAAACACAATGCAACGAAACAATGCAAATGATATACAGTAACCACAAGCAGTGCAAAACCACACAAATACCATAAAAGGATGGAGATGCAAAATCAAACTACGTTTTATATAGAAAAGAAATGGGCACAGCCAAACGATGCCTAACACAGGCTAAGTGCCTATATCCTCAATACTGGCCTCAACACAGCATGGATGCTTACACATAACAAAACCATGTTTTAACGTGAAAAGGGGTGCGAGCACCTGCAAAACTATGTTTTTCGTAGAAAAAGAAAGAGTACAAGTAATTGGGTGGTATGATATAAGTGAGGAATGACCTGCTGGGGAAAGATAATGATCCTAAATGCTGAATGCAACAACACAAAGTACAATGCAATTAATACAACGAATGAAGTGAATAAGGCGCGTAAGTCAAACCACATCTTACCTAGAAAAGGTATGGGCACAAAACAACCACGTTTAACACAGAAAAGGTGCTGACACCCTCAATACTGGCCTCAGCGCAACATAGGTACTTACACAAGACAGAACTATGTTTCAACGAAAGAAATATATGAACACATGCCGAACTAAGCTTATCATGGAAAGGATGCAGGTAATAAAATGGTATGATGTAATGGATATAATAGATAATGTAGTCGATCAATATGGGTGACATACTCCAACCACACTGGAATCGTGAGAAGAGGATGAACAAATCCCAAACACACTAAAATCGTGAGAAGAGATCCTGAAAAAATCGCCCAGGGTCGCGTTCCACGCGCCTTGAGATAAATTTCAAACACGCTGAAATCGTGTGAGGAAAGGAACACTCAAACCACGCTAAAATCGTGAGAAAAGGTCCTAAGAAAACCATTCAGGGGTGCATTCCACGCGTCCTGAGATAAATTCCAAACACGCTAAAATCGTGTGAGGAAAGAAATACTCAAACCACGCTGAAATCATGAGAAGAGGTCCTGAGACGATGCGAAAAATACAAAGGGTATGATAAGATTATGTAATAGATGCATAGGAAATGCAGTAAACAAACAAAGTGGCACTTTAGAAAGTACCTCATAGGGTGAGTGGCGATGAACCGCTAACCGCTCTACTCTGACGAGGATCTCCCCCTTGTGTTCTTCGAACTCTTACCTTCAACTCATAGTTGAAAGGCCCTCAAATGCTAACAATGGGTAATCTTTACATGTAGAAGCCACGGATGCCGTTTTTCTTCCTGATCATATTCACAACTTTCCCTATTCTCCAACAGGGTGACAGACTAGGTTGGTTCCG
The DNA here is from genome assembly GCF_004153795.1 of Camellia sinensis. Taxonomy (NCBI): domain Eukaryota; kingdom Viridiplantae; phylum Streptophyta; class Magnoliopsida; order Ericales; family Theaceae; genus Camellia; species Camellia sinensis. Next base: position 907,621 of record NW_021025171.1, on the reverse strand, counting down.
TATCCAAAATTAAGGTGCACACAAATTATCTCAATCTATTGGGCTGCCATACAAATTTCAAGCCGGGGATACACCCCTGGGTATTTAAACCAAACTTTAGTCTCAGAAATTTCAAACTTTTGTGTTCTAGGCATCGCCATTCGAACTCTAGTTTCCACCGTCGCGATTGGTCTCCTAGGAACTCATTGCAAACACAGCAAAGATGCCTCTTGTAGGGAATGGTGTTCGGGGATAGCACTTTGATCACCATTCTGGCTTGAAGCCAGCTTGAGCTTGAGCTTGAGGTAGAGGTAGAGGTACACTCATACTCTGGAGAAAAGACAAGGCCTGAGAAGATGGATCTGGAATGCAATCTCAGAAATTGCTGAAGTTGAAACAAACTCAGATGCTCCAATTTTCTCTCTTTTCTCTTGCTTTGCAGTGTGGAACCTATGTAGCTTCAGATAAGTACTTGTTTGGTTGCTCTCTCTTTTGATCAAGGGTGGACCCTACAGTCTATAAAAGAAGGAATTATGTTTTGTACGTCATGTTGGAAATGACATAGCACTTTGAGCACAAAACGATTTATTTTTGAAATTGAAACTAAGAATGAATTCTTAACCGGGTATTGAGCCTACGACTGACCATAGTCAAAACAACTCAACAAAGGAAAAGCAAATTAAAAACAACACAACTATTGACACTCACTGAAATCAAAACGACTCAAAACAAGAATCGAGACAAACAAAAACAACAAGAGTAAATTACACTGACACCCCACGAGGTTTATGTTTATTACAGTTCCCCACCTCACCTTTGGGAAATTATATCTCCCTCCCTGAGGTTTAAAGTTTCATTATAGATTGCTTCCTGAGGTTTAAAGTTTCATAACAGTTTCCCCCCTCATTGTAATGATCATCATACATAAAATTAAATTAACAAGGGGGGTCAATGTAATTTTTCAAATGTGAGGGGAGAAACTGTAATAAACATAAACCTCAGGGGGTGTTAGTGTAATTCACCCAAACAACAAACACAACACTCGAACATTTGCTTTCCATCAGTGGGAAACCTCTCGGTTCATGAGGAGTCTGTTTCTCCAGGTATTATTTCACACCATTTTCTCATTTGTGATTCTCACATCACTTTGGCCCTTAATCTATTTTTCTCTGAAAAGCTCTTTTCTCATTTTTTTCTCTCAACGCACATCTCTCTATTCTTTAATCTCTCTTATTTTTTATCCCTTCCTAGGTGTGGTTAATGGATAAGATGGAAGTTGTGGACCTTATAAGGGGGGTCGAATATCCAGCATTCGTGCTTCTCACTTAGTTTGATACCTCACTACTTGGAGGATGAGAGAGTTTTCAGCCCCTGCTGTTAGCTTCAGTCATGCCCTTTCTGGCGAGTACGTTGATAACGGGAAAAAGATAAAAAACCTGACTCGACTGTGCCCCTAGTTCATTATTTTGACCATTTTTTGTTTTTAGCTTTCTGCTAAAACAATTTTGACCAACATGAGAGTTAGATTAACATGCTTGTTCGACTTTTTGCTTTGAAATCATGTAAGTCAGGTTATGAGCACTGAAAATTTTCTTTTTTGGGTCCAAGAAATGGTCTATTTTTGGAAAAATGAAATAAATTTCAAGAGAATTCGTTAACTTCACTAAAAATCCTCAAAATTGTTTGCAAATGGCCACTGCTTAGCCAACGTGGAATTAACTCTTGAGATGCACAACCTCAGATCTAAACTTGAATTGTCTTGTAGCTGAATCCTTCTAACGGAATAGACAATTGATTTTGAACGAAGATGTGACAACCCTTGCCACTGTTTACTGATATACCTCTGATTACTGCTAAACTATGACTGAGCATGTTAAGTAACTGATCTGACTGAAATTCTGAACTGATTGATTGAGTGTATTAGTCTAAATGCAAATCTATCTGTTTGACTGCTAAATGATATGTTCATGTTTTATGTTATAAACTGCAAATTGAAGGCCTTATTGGCGGCCGAATCCGAAATTGATTAGTGTTTTATGCTAGTTAGAATTTATGTGATTTTATGCTAGTTAGAATTTATGTGATTTTATGGTATGTTTAATTGAAATTTGATTTGGAATAATTAAATTGGATTAATTAGTGTTGAACTGCATTAGTTACATTAATTACCAAAATGCCATCTAGTGGGCCACTTTTATTCACATCTTGAGGCTTGAACTACACATTTAGACACAACATTTCTTTAGCCCTTTTCTTGAGCCTAAACCATGTAAGAGGAAGAGTGAGAGAAATTGGTTTCAACTAGGAATTCGTGCTTGAACTTGGAAGGATTAAAGAGAGGATTGCATATTTGGGTTTCTAGACTTGAAATTGAGGACCTAAGGTAGGAGAATCATTTTCTTGAACTTGAATTCTAGTTGTATCTTGCATGGTCCATGTGCCATTAGTGATCTAAGTCTAGAATTGGTTTTAAATTGTTGAATTGAAGCTTGAATCATGCATGCATGTTTACATTCTTGAATTTTGAGGTTGTTTTCATAGAATCCTCACATGCATGTCCATATTTGGGTTATAGTTCATGAATTCATCATGTTTTGGAAGGATTGGCTCATTTGATCTTATATTGGAAGCTTTGATTTCAATTGAACACTTGTACGTTACATGTTCATCATGTTCTTGAAGTTTTGTTTGGATTTGTGTTTAATTGAACTACTTTTGGGCTTTGATTTTGCAAATTGATCTTTGAAACACGTCATAGTATGAGTTTTAAAGTGTAAAATTAGCCCAAAGGATCGGATTTGATGCTTTAAATGTTGAATTTGAGCTTGGAGGTTCAATCTGGAAATTCCAGATTTTAGACCCACGCTCGTGCGTAGGACTTCACGCTCGAGCGTAAACTCTGAGTACATGCAGCCCGCTCGAGCGGTTAAAGTAACGCTCGAGTGTGAAATGCGTGTATCTAGTACTTTTCATATGTTTACAGTCCGCTCGAGCGAGAGAGTTCACGCTCGAGCGAGGACCTAAGTCTCACGCTTGAGCATGGATCGAGCGCCTATCGAGCGTGATTTTTGTGCATCCAGTACTTTTACTTGAGTTTGCAGTCCGCTCGAGCGAAGGAAGTCATGCTCGAGCGGAGCTCCTTTATCTGCATGTCCGCTCGAGCGTAGAAAGCCACGCTTGAGCAAAGACCCCTATTTTCTGAAAATTTTGAAAAATGTTTTAAAGTACATCTTTGCATCCTCATTTTATCCTAGGCATTCCTAGGCCTAGTTTAAGGCATCTTAATGAGGTCATTGATGTAGAACCACACCGAGTCAAGATAGGGACTAAGTCATTGATTCCCAAGTGTGTAACTTAGTGTGTGTTCGTTCTGTAACTGTGTAGGGTTGGCAGCCGAGGACGCTCACTAGCTGCTATTAGCCCAGTGCTCTGTGAGTAACAATATTGTAAAGATATGTTCAATCATGAATATTTTCTGAATGATCAACTGTACTGCTTCCTGAAATGATATTTCTTACTGAATGAATGTTTTTCCTATTTGTAAACTGTATCCGTGGCATCCACAGCAATTTACTGTTACTGCACTGTTACTGCTACTGTCACAGAGATCTCTGTCGGTTCTTATGTTTGGAACCACTACTGTTTACTGCTATGATGGCCATTAACTGACTGTTTGGTCTGTTAAGACCTACTGTACTGTTTGCTATCGGATGTACCACATATAACTGCTATGGTTTCTAAATGACTGATATGACCGCTTATTAACTGAAAGGACATTCATTCTTAACCTCTTTACACAACTGTTATTCACTGGGCTTTAGCTCACTGTTTATATATATATATATATATATGTAGGTGTCCAGGCATCGGATCGGAGCTAGGAACATTGGGTTAAACTCCCTTTTTGTCTAGCCAACCAATGTGCCTCACTGCGAGGTTCCAAGAGTGCTCAAGCCAAGGTTGCTTCGGGGTGTTTTAGATTTCCCCTTTCTGTCTCTGTTTTGTACAGACTGTATGAGACTGGCACTGTACTGTTATGGTAGGGACTTGGTCCCCAACTTGAATGTCTGTATATGATGTGTGTATGTACATACTGTTTTGCTTATGAATGTGAATATGTTCAGAAAAGTCTTTTTGCATACAGACTGTCACAGCTCATTGGACATCTTTTATTACTGTTTTGGCTTCCGCCAGCCCCTATACTCTATATTACTGTCTTTACTGTTAAGCAGGCCTTCGGTAATCACGAATTACTGGCCGGTTACGGTGCTAAACCCATAGGGGCGGGTTTGGGTCGTGACAGAAGATGAGCATGAAGATGAGCCAATTTGTACAGGGAGAGGATAGTTGAGTTTGAATAAGGATGAGCCAATCAACATGGATGAGACCAGCAGGTTGAAAATAGTTAGGGCCGAACTTTAGGATGAAGTTACGTACGTATCCCAAAGATGAGAATCAGGCCATACGTAGTTTCAGGTTTGAGGTTCACTCAGGTGTTGACACTCTTCTTTTGTGCTTAAACTTTTGCCAAGGCCGCCCTTTCAAGTTTTCAACCTTGCGAGCTCTATTTTTCCTTTTCATTTTTCATTTTTCATTTTTCTTTTTTCTTTTTTCTTTTTTCTTTCTTCTTCTTTTTTTTCTTTGTTTTCATTCAATCATTTTTTTTTTCTTTTTTTTTTCTTGCTCTAACTTTTGTTTGGGTCGCCCTTCCAGGTTTTCGGCCCAGTGAGCCTCATAAAGATAAAAAAGTTAACTTGTCCATGTTGATTGGCTGTAGGATCTTTAAGCCATCTGAGTCTACGAGAATGGCTGTTGTTCTTGACTAAATAGTCTTGATGACGTAAGAGCCCATCCAATTGGGTTTGAATTTGCCCCTAGTGTCACAGATAGGAACTTGACTGTCCTTCAGTAATAAATTTTCTTCTCTCAGATTCTGGGATTTGACTTTCTTGCTGATCTCCATTGGCTTGACCCAATTTTGACTCTTCGAGCATTTCTGAACTTTTTGCCCCTAGTTCAAGGGCTGCTTCTAATCCAGTTATGCAAGCTTCCTTTGATCATATCTAACCTTATTGCCCCTTGTTCAAGGGCTGCTTCGAATTCGACCATGCAAGCCTCACATTGTGGTTGATTGTTGAACATTCTAAATCAAGATTCAAGGTTTACAAGCAAAGGGATCGAGTCTTGAGGCTGAAAGTGATCCTATGTTGTACAATCTTAAGATCAATTCCAAGCATGTCTTCATAGAACCACACAAAACATTTTTGAAATTCTTTTAATAAAGCGACTAATCACTCATGCTTTTCAGAAGACAATGTAGAACCAATCTGGATCAATCCAGGGTCCTTCTCAGTACTCACATTAACAGACATGATCTCATTTATTAAGGGTTTAGCACGCCTCTCTTCCTCTCAAATGATCAAATTTTTACAAATCCCAAGGAAATCCTTCCTCTTTGTTTTCACCACAGTTTTGAAAACAGTTTTGAAAAAAGACTTTGGTCAATGCAATTATTTAAAGGCACAGTAGAAGTAAGTGGAAAAGTACTGTCATTTCATTCAGATCTTCTAGTGCAACTGGCTCAATGGTAAAAACAAACTCAAATAGTGAAAAAAACAAACAAAACAAGATAGTGATGTGATGTTTGAGTTAACACACTCGAAATCACCTGACTCTAACATAACAAGATTGACTCAAAACAACAAGACTGACTCAATACCCAAGTCCGAAAGTAAAATAAATAGCATCTTCAAAGTGCTAAAAAGTGCGTGTTGTCCACCACATCTGGAGTAAAATGAGCACCGTCAGCAAGTGGTTCATCCCCGATCACATAGTCACATTATCCCCCCGGTTCATCGATCCAATGCCGATAGACTTTGTAGGACCCGGTAAAGTGATGACCTTATTGTTAATCACATCTTGAACTTCATGGTGAAGACGAAAACAACCGTCAGTGTCATGGCCAGTTTGTTGATGGAAGGCATAGTACTTGGTAGCATTATACCTAGATGGAAGGGGATCAGGAAGAGGCCAAGGGTTAAAGCGTTTGAGATGGCCTTGCCCGATGAGGATTTGGAGGGCTTTGGACAAGGTCGTGTAAAGGGCATTGAAGGTACGGTTACCAGTCTTGACAGGATTGACAGAGGGGTTGGCAGGTGTTGACCGGGTTTGATGACCTCTTATGGGTGTAGGATTGGAGCTGAAAGGGATGTTTCTAGTACGGCAGCCCTTTTCATGGTTTATCCGTGGATTCAAAATGCTCCCAATCTGAGCGAAAAAAGTGTCATCCACAGTCTTTGCAACAACTACAAGCACTTGTTGTTTGTTCAGTCCTTTGCCCTTAAAAGCCTCAATAGCCCATTGAAGCTGTTCATAGGGATCAATACTTGCCCCTGCCTTGTTCTTGCCTCTTGCCTTCACTTTGCCAAGGGATTGGGTCGTTATATCAGAGCAAAGCCTAGTTGTTGACATGTTATCACCCAGACTTGAGATAGCTTCAAGTTGGCCATTTTCAATTGCAGCTCGCCCTAAGATTGGGGAGCCTTTTAGCGTGAAATTTCTAGCATGTGATGTGGTCGATGATGGAGCCAAAATCTCAAAGGCTAAATTTGTCACTATTCTCTGAAGATCTTCAATCATGCTCATTAGCTCAAAAGTAGTGGGTTCATGGATTTGAGATGATTAGGGTTCATGTGCATCCATCATACACAAGTCCATGCTTTCTGGAATGAACACCTCAAGCTTGGGTAAATGGATCGAGGTGATGTATATGCTAGGGTTGTAGGTGGATGGTAGTGTATTAGGTTGAGTTGTGAAGATGATGGGTTAATGGTGGCCTGAGGTCCTTTTGATGGAACTATGATCTCTTTGTCAATAAGATTCTGAATCTTATGACGGAGGCGGATGCAACGGTTTGTATCACGATCGTACTGTTGATAATAGGCACAGTATTTAATGGGGTCATATCTTGGTAGAAGAGGATTTGGGAGAGGTCGGGGTTTTAGGAGCTCTAGGTATGCTTTTTCTAGCAACATTTTCAAGGCTTGAGAGAGACTTATGTAAAGAGGATGGAAATTTTGGGCTTGGGGCCAAGTTGAAGTGGTTGGTTTTTGGCTATTGATGAGAGTGGTGACAGTGTTTACTTCTGAGCACCTCGCAGCTGTGCTACCATTGGAACTGCGAACAACATTCCTCCTCATAGGTTCATTACCCTTTACAATGATCCCTTACCTGATGACATCCTCGATTTGAACCCCAATTTCATGGAGGTCCTTAAAGTTGAATAGCGGGAGGACCATCATTTTCTGTAATAGCCTTTCATGCAGATTTCTAACAATGATACGGACTTGCTCTTTCTCTGGAGGCCTGCTTGCCATCATCGCTACCTTTGCCCTCCATCGAATAACAAACTCTGAAAGCCCTCCTTCAGTTTCTAACGCGTTGCCTCAAGATCATGAGTTGTGACCTCGATCTGCATATTGTAGGAATATTAGGCAATGCAGGATTTGGCCAACTCCTGCCAGCTCTATTTCACAGAGTCTTCCAATTTAGCATACCAAATGGCAGCTATTCCAGACATGGTTCAGCTGAATAGTGACAACTTCTATACTCGGGTCAAACCCATTGGTCATAGGGCATCAGAAACAAATGCAAATGCACCATCGGATATCCAGAACCATCGAAACAGTCAATATGCAGCATCTTGAACCGACGAATCGATAAGATAACCGTCGATTCTGTGTGCCCATCCTCTATGTTTGAAATAGAGTTGACCCTTGTGCCTTTTTGAACAGCTTTTCCAGCTTGTTGACTTTGAGCGCAATTGGATCAACCTCAAATTCGAACAGTGCCTCAATTTTATACACCGGGGCTTTGGAAGTTTGTGCTGGGATAAGTTCTGCTTGGACTGGAAGAACCAGAACACCCTCGGTTTATGGATCTTGAGCAGTGGCAACATTAGCTGTGGTACCAAACACAGGGATAGCCACGGTGGGTACATGTGATGCAGAGGCCGCTGCTGGCTGCAATTGCTGTAGGCTAGTTATAACCTCGGCCTGACGGGTCGCTTCATGCTAGAGGGAGTCAACTGTTGGCTGCAGATGGAGTAATAATTCCTCCAAATTTGTCGGAGGTTGAGCTATGATAGTTGGTAGATGCCCGGGATGAGCTGAATGAAGGAAATCTAACTGGTGAATGTCGGAACAGTGAAACTGGTGAACCCTGTCTGGCTCTCCTTCGTCTCGCCACCAACGAAAGTGAAGCAAACACTAGCTGCCTCTGAACTAGGTCCCTGACCTTACAAAGTCTATCGATATGAGTCCAAAGTACTCGGGGGATATCAAAGCCTTCTGAAGCTATGGTTCTAAGACTACCTTGCAAAAGAGAAAACATATAGCACCTCAACCCGATTTTACTAAAACAGATATGATCACAGCTGAGTGACTGTACTACACACTGATTTTTGCCCCAAAATAGATACCAACTTGTAACTAATATGCACATTCCTGTACAATTTCACTATAAAGCACATACCAATTAAGTGAGAGCCAAAACACCCCTATGAGGGGGTAAGGTTACCCTGTCATAATTTCGTCAGGAACTAGGGTTCACTATTCAAACAAAGTGGTTTCACATAATCCTGTATTCGGGTGAGCATCATGTCCTAGTTTGAAACAGTCTCCACAGCTTTCGATATGCAACTAGACCAAATGGTCAAAAAGGGTACCTTAGAAAAACTACCTAATATACCTCTCACACCTAACACCGAAAAATGAAAGGAGGATCAAACGGTACAACGGTAGTCCAGATCCAAGGGTTGTGTTCCCATCGTGGCAGAGCCAGTGACCGGTCAGCCTTTTGGCAAGCTTTTCAGGCAAGCCTCTAGCAAATTATCCAGGAATAGCAAATGGCAAACACAGTAACTTAAATGCACCAATTCAAATGCAATACAAAGAAACATATAAGTGTAAATAAAATTTCATATCATGAAATTCAAGTCAAGTTCTCTAACATCCCCAACAGAGTCGCCAGAAACTGTAGGTTGACTTTTTCGCGTCCCCTTTCAGAAGTTTGAAAAAAAACCCTACAGTTCGGACTCCCGCGGTTCTGAATCTAATCTCACAAGTGCAATATGAAATTGATAAACACTAAAAAGTCCAAATCTGACAAATCTTTTAGAAAATTGATTTTGAATCAAATTGCCAAAATTAGACTGCTTTGCTAGATATAGAGTCGCCAGCTAAATATTTTATTTTTGAAAAATTTAGGAAATCCATGACTCATGCCAAAGGCCACGCGTCCGTCATCACTAAGATTGTCTCGACTCAGGAAATTAGGTACGAGAGGGGAAGGTCATGAATTGAGCACCCCACTCGCCCGATCAAAGATTGGCCTCTACTAATCATGATATGATTTTTATCAACATTGTATGCTCTTATTCCTGTTTATTTAGGCTAGCATTTACTATGTGATGTGCACACACACAAGTATAGACTAAAATTGCAATAATTAGAACAACTCGAGTCATATTTGTTTTGCAAAATTGTTTTGAAATATGGACCACTTGAAAAGTGATCGCATATGAACATTGCTCAAATTATTCCAAATCAAGCAACAAGCCTTCATCCACAAGCATTCAAGCAGTTATAGCATTTAAGCAATTAGCTTCATGGCAAGCATGCTAGTCATGGCCGTCACTCACACTCATGCAAATATGCTAAAGCAAATAAAAAGCTTATCGAGTACTCCAAGCCAAAATAAACAAAAGAGTTAGAAAAAATGCATGATTCCTAACTTATGCAAGATGACTAATGCAACACATGCGATATGCAATTGAATAGGCTCGACTACTTAACACGGTATATGAATCAATTAAATAGCATGCGGTCTAAGCACGTATTCAAAGAATTATTAAACTACCAATGCTGTTAGAATGATGAACCGAGGCCCGGTGCATGCAATACGAATGGATACAAACATAAAGAATGCTAAATGAAACATGATGTCCCTAAACTAACCATCGTAAGCGATTAAATAAAAGGGAGAAAGACATGGGTTTAGAAGGCATACACATTATTACAACATTGCGCTCTCACGAAGGAGAGTCCAAATAGATAAACTAGCTAATTAACTAAGCTAAGCTAATTAAGCTAATTTTTACAAAATCGAATGAATAACTAGCTAATTTACTTAACTAATTATTACAAATGAAATGAATTAACTAACTGTTCTAGTTAACTAACTAATTACAAAACGAAATTTGAATAAATAATTTACTAACTAATTCATTACAACACTTTGCAAAATTAACTAGCTACAACTAATTAATTACAACAAGATTAATTATATTCGACAAAATGCGTAAGTGAAAATGGATAAAGGTTGCATGCACAACGCTTGAGAGCTACTATGTCTGCCCAAGCCAACTCTGTTTCACCTTCAGCCACTACCTCTATTTTCTGCAAAACTGCACTGTTGGCCACACACTGAGGGTCGACCGTACATCATTGATGGCCGGCTGGGCCTACAGATGGCTGGCCGTGCATCAATTTGGTGCAAAGCTCTGTTTTTGTGTTCTGAGGTGAACCAGTGCAGACAAAGTGTCCTTAAGCTCTATTTGTCCCTTTCTTCCTCCTCTAACATGGGAAGGCCTCGAGAGAATGTTGAAATTGATTCCAAAACCATCAATGAGCAAAATGGTTGCTTGATGATTTCGGATGCGATCTTGGACAAAAGTCGATGAAATGCAAAAAATAAGACCACCCCTCCCTCTTGTCGTAGTATGAACTCAAAGAAGGAGGTTGCAACGCTTCAAGAATCATCAAAATGCCATGGATTAGCATGTGACGACTCTTGACACAAATAACTTGGCATAACGTCTGGCCAAGTTAAAGCAATTTAAGCCACTTTTTTTATGTGCGTTGATCCAAATTTTTAGCTAATTTTATTAAGCCTTGCCATTCTTTAGTCTATTTGTCCATAGTGATGTTAAAGTCCTCTAAACAAGAAGTAATATCAAACGAGAGGTTCTTCTAAAGCATGAGAGAAAGACTATACCGTTGGCAATGAATCTTCGAAAAGATTAAGCCATTAAGTAGGAGTCTCTCTTACATGTTTTAAGCAACCTCAATCTGTTGAAATCATTCCCAAGACTATACCAACGCCTTGGCAAACTTGGTTAGTGTTATAAAGTTAGGAGAACCAAGGACAATCATGGTTAATTATCTGACAAGACCAAGTATGGAGACTCTAATAACAGAGTACGAAGCAATGTGCGTGGAAATGGGTCCCAGCTGGATAGACACCATAGTTGTGTTCCTCAGATAAGGTTGACTGTCAGATGATCGAAAAGAGGCACACAAAACCAGGTTAAAATCGGCCAAGTTCTGCTTATCAGCAGAAGGCCATCTGTGCAGAAGATCCTTCACTGGACCTTTACTTCGGTGTGTGCACCCCTTTCAAGTAGAGGACTTTTTATATGAGATCCATAAAGGAGTTTGTGAAAGCCATTCAGGGGGCAGGTCACTTGCCCATAGGCCACATCCCATGGATACTGGTGGCCATTTATGCAAAAAGATGCTGAAGCCTATGTCAGAAAGTGTAAGAGGTGTCAAAGGTTTGCACTTTTGATACATCAGCCAGCAATAGATCTGAACCCAGAGTCCAGTCCTTGGCCGTTTGCCCAGTGGGGCATGGGCTTGGTGGTACCACTACCCTAGGCAACTAGACAGAGAAAGTTCTTGCTAATAGCCACAAACTACTTTACAAAGTAGGTTAAGGTTGAACCTCTTGCAAAGATTCGAGATATTGATGTGAAGAACTTCATTTGGAAGAACATAATTACCAGGTTCGAGATCCCAAGGGCTATTATAGCAGATAATGGCACCCAGATTGACAATAAGCTAATTAAGAGCTTCTGTGCAAAGTATAAAATTAAAAACTATTACTCTATTCCTAGTTTTCTACAGAGTAATGGTCAAGCAGAAGCATCCAACAAGACCATCTTAGATGGGATTAAGAAGAGACTGGAAGCAGCTAAGGGAAAGCGGGTAAAAGAATTTTCCAATGTGCTATGGGCATATCAGACTACGCCGAAAAGATCAACTAGGGAGTCTCCATTTGCCATGGCTTATGGCACTGAAGCAGTTATCCCATTGGAGGTCAGCATCCCTGGAATCAAAACCCAGGAGGTGGAGAACAAAACCAACAAGGCATGTCTCCGAGATTTGAGCCTCTTGGAAGAAAGAAGGGAGAAGGCAGCAATTCGGCTAGGGGCATACCAGCAGCAGCTTGTTAGGGCTCACAACAAGAAGGTCAACCCAAGGGAGTTCAAGATTGGGGACCTCGTCCTAAGAAAAGTCGTCGGCAATAAAAAAGATCCTAGGGAGGGCAAGCTTGGCCCAAACTGGGAAGGGCCTTATTAAATCATCTGAATTGCCAACAATGGAGCATATCGGCTAGAAGACAATGATGACAAGGAGTTGCCAGGACCGTGGAACTCTTACAATTTGAAGTTTTTTTATCTTTAGTTTTTATTTTTTGAGATTTATGTCATGATTTTATTAGCCGAAGTTTTAATAAAGTGATAGTTTGATTTTGTTTTTATGAATTTGCAAGTTGTGCGATAAGAATGAATAGTCTTATGATGATGTTTTCAAATGAAACATGACGAATAACTTAGACTTATCGTATAGTAGAGTTGCATTATACTTGCCATATGATAGAGTTGAACTAGGTTGGCAATGTTTCTGATTGAAACATGACAAATCACTTAGACTTATCATATGGTAGAGTTAAGTTATACTTGCCATATGATAGAGTTGAACTAAGTTGGCGATGTTTCCGATTGAAACATGACGAATAACTTAGACTTTTCATATGGTAGAGTTAAATTAACACTTGTCATATGGTAGAGTTAACCTAAGTTTGATCTAGTTGGATTAACAGAGGCATCAAGGTATAAGACCTCGGCTTATCTTTGTTTCAATCAGACCTCAGCGAGAATTGAAGTTGCATGCTTAATGTGAACATAAATGATGCTTAGGTTCACATTAGGGGGGGCAGGAAGTAGGAATGGAATAAAAGCATGACACTTGTAGAATTTTCTGAAATTTTAAGTTGAAGTTATCTAAGATCACAATCCGAGATGTTGTACCCGAAGTGTATTTAGCCTAGATACCCAGCCAAGGTGCTGAACTTGGAAGGGTGCTGTCTAGATAAAAGTAAATAAGCAAATACTTGTTGAGATGTCATTCAAAGTATTCTTTAAAGAGCCCATTGGCCAAGATCACAGTAAAAGGTGACCTCCGAGGTAAGTTGGTCCGAGGTGACCAACTAAGGATGCACCTAAGATAAAGTAGATCCGAGATAATACATGTCGGATATGTTCCAACCTAAAGTGATTACACAGTTAAGGTGTACTTGGAAAAATTGCAAAAATATTCTAAGTGTGGAAACATGCAAGATATAGAAGCAATGAAGTAAGCATACACAGAGAGAAGCATTCAAAAACTTAGTCAAAAAAAGAATTTGCATTTCGACAAAAAAAAACTTGTTCAAATACAAGGCAAAAGGCGCATCAGCCCAGCAAAAGAGAAAAGTTCAAGTAAAAGGAAAAAATCCTAAGTACTAAAAGCATTAGCGTTAACTTCGGATTGCTCAACCTTGGCTGTTGGCATTTTGTCAGCCTCGGTTGGCAGAGCTCTCTCCTTCTCGTCGCTATCTCGACATCAATTTCAAGAAGGGTCTAGTCCTAACTCTTCTCAGCAGAGGCAATCTCAGTTATTTCAGCAGAGATATCTTTGGGGACCTCATCATCCTCTTTGTCCTGAGTCAAGTCCAGGACTTGCTCATTTAGAGTTAGGGACTTGGCCCCAGCAGATTCTTCACCATTGACTTCAGCATCGACTTCTTCTTCCACCTCAGCTTCATCCTCAAATTGGCTTGAAGTGGTAGGAATGGCATTATAAGTCGATTGGCATCTCGAAGGGACAAGTCATCAAAGATGACCAACTCTTTCAAAGTAGCCATCTAGCCAAGGGTGTAACCCTTGTTGCATGCCTGATTAACTTGCTTCTTGTTGGCATCTCGGACGTCAGTCGTCCTTTCGGTGTAGGCCTTTTCATCAGCGGTTTTGATTTCAGCGGCTTTCATGGCGAGTGCTGTTTGAAGTTCATTTTGGGCCTGGGCCACTTTCTCCCTGGCCTCTTTTGCCTCGGCCTTGGTGACCTCGGCAACATTTTCAGCTACTTTAGCTCGGTCCTCAACTTTTTTTAGGGCAGCCTGGGTAGCCTTAGACTAATCCAGCAAACCTCAGACGCGAGTTTTGGCCTGGTTTAACGAGGAAAGGAGCTTGGCCGCTTCTTTTGTCTTATCGGTCAACTCCTTCTTGAATGGCTCGACTTTGACTACAAAAGAATGACCCTGCTGAATGGCTGTAAGAAGAGATAGATAGCAGAAAGTTCGTTAAGTACAAAACTCAGAATTGAAACTTAACAGAGGAACGAAGTATGCAAACTTACCAAAACGCAGTGTTGCATCATCAAAGCGTAGTTCTTATACTCAGTGAGCTCGGCCTTTTGGTTAATGTCGGCAGGCAAGAGAACGGCGGTAGAGATAGCGGCACCGACTTCCACAGATTCTAGCGCACTATCCTCGGCTAACAAAAGTCAATTTCCAACCATGACTGCTAGGGTCCAGGGCTCATCGGCATGGAAAGATCCTAGTTTACCAGCGCCCTTGGACCTCAGCTTTTTTGGTGGCTATCTATCAGATGCCTCAGCCTCGGCAGGTCTCTTCTCGGCTGCAGAAGCAGTCTTCTCTATCTCATCCAACTTAGAAATTGGCACTGTATCTTCTGACTCAACGTCTATGGCTGTGGTTGTGGCTTTAGCCTTAGCCTTTTTTACCCTCTTGGCTTTAGGCTTTGGTTCGGTTTAAGAGGGAAAAGAAAAATGGACTGACACCATGCTAAGGATGTCAGCGAGAAGGTCATCCCATTTCATTGGCAGTGGCGGCAATGGTGACTCTAGGGCCGAAGTGAATTGCTGGTAAGGCAATAGAAGGGTTGGATGGGTGCACACTGAGATGTTAGAACCTCGGCATCTACGGCTGCAAGTTCTCCCAACAAGAGCATTCTGAGGAACTCGACGTCGGTGTTAGCGTTAAGATGGAGGAATTAGTTATAGAACAGAAGTGGGCGGCTAGTCTGTTGGATCAAATGTGAAGGACTGGTCTAGCCTTGGCAATGAAGTGGTTGGCGAAGTTATGACAGACAGAGAAGACTTGCTTTTGCAAGGAACATTGAGCGGGGGGCTTTGGTAAGTTGGGATGTAGTTGAGAAGGATTAGAGCCTTGCGGAGTTCAATTGGCAAGCCGAGAAGTCGGACCAAGTCTTTGCTCGGTACATAAGACTGGTAGAAGTTCTTTTCTGGCTGAGGGAGAGCTGCAAAGGCAAAAAAGAGAACATTAGAACAGGAAAATAGAGAGATTGTTAAATAAGGCAATAGAGAAGGGACTTTGAGGGGGAAAACTAAATCCGTACCCTTGTCATCCCTAAAAACTTCATAACGCAAGCGGAAGAGGTGGAGCTCATCGTCTAGCGCGAACTCCCAATTGCCCAAGACAATTAAGTAGTCGTCTGTCACGCCCTTATTTGAGTCTGGAATTAGTGTTGGCTATCAATTTGTATTGTGTAGATCTCGGCTTGAGGTAGTACATGTAGCCAGAGTTGGTCTTAAGGCCGCACATTGTGTAGCAGTACTAGATATCAGATAGAGTTATTGTGGCATTCTGCCGATGTGCCAACTCGGCAATTGCATTGATGATCCTAAAGGAGTTAAGGGCCAATTGCATGGGATTCAGTTTGTAGTAATGGAGAACCTCTCTAAAGAGGATGTTAAGGGGAAACCTGACTCTGCCCTCAATAATGGAGACTACGAGAAAGGGCATGTATTCTTACCCAGGCATGATAGAGTCACCCTCTCCAGCCAACCGAAAGTGAACATCGATTGGAATGGAGAACTCTTGCCTAAAGTATTCTAATTTGGCTGGGGTATCCACTCTCCACCTAAACGTACCCATGATGTCGGCTATATGTAATTGGTATTGGATTTCAGAAAAGAGTGATTGGTATGGGTCTAAAGACTTCGGCTAAAACCTAGACAGCACTAGGTTGAGGGTTTCTGAAGACCAAGAGGAGGATTTTGTTTTAGTTTTCCTAAATAACAGGGTTCTAAATCCCAAACCTAATTCTATACAGAAACAAGAATCAAAGGCAAGAATCTGGAAACAAAGCAAGAAAAGCAGGAAAAAGAGCATGATTCAGAATCAAGAAAGCAACAGAGATTCAAGAATATAAAAAATTACAAATCCGCAAAACACTGAGTGAGTGTGTGCAAGGCAGTGTGCAAGAACCATAAGCAATACAAATACCCTAGAACTCAAGAACAAATTATGATGCATAAAATAGATTCAAGAACAAGAAATGATGACCAAAACATGAAGATAGAAACATAGTACGACTATGAAAACGAATTCAATGGCAATAGATACAGTATTGATATATATTCAGGACAGTGGAAGACTAAACTAAAAGAGAATGAAATTAAGAGCTTACCAAATAGGGCCGAGAACGCAGACATTGGAATGAGGTTCGCTGCAGTTGGATGATGATGATCGTGACCAAACAATAAAAAATTCGCCGGAGGTACGAAATGGAGCACGGTTGTAAAGCTTAGAAGGTATGAAAATTGTGGATTTCGTAGAGAGAGAGAGTCTAAACAGAAAAAGAATAGAAGAATAAAAAGCGAAGAGACGAAGTGAGAGAAGGAGGAGTTTTGTCAAAAATTCAAAAAGGTGGCAAAACATAATGAATTAGCCTTGGACGGCATGCTTGTCAAGCGGTGTGATCAGAAGCGACGCGACTTAATAGCGTGTGTCAGGTACGAACTAATGAGGAAGGGACGCGTGGAGGAAATGATTGAAAAGACTGTGCGTGACAGCTCATACACAGTTAGGAACTCTTGAAATTCTTGAAGTAATGAGGCCATAACCTCGGCTAGAGGAACGATCTCGGTTGAGATGCTCAAAGAGCTTGGTTTTTGGTTTTTGGTTCTTGGTTCTTGGTCCTTGATAGAATGGGCAGAAGAGTCTTGGTTACTTGAAGCCGATGAGTCATAATCTCAGTCGGAGAGATGAATGGATTGTTAGCCGACATACTATATGGACAAGCGATGTAGGTTCCATTACCTCTGGTTGCCAAGGTAATATAACCTAAAGGACAGTTGTGGGGACATATTTTATGAGTAACAGCACGTGGCTAAGGTAACCCCGAAGTGTCAGCCGAGGTGCCACGTGGCCTGGTCATATTTTTCAAGATTATCTCGGCTAGGCCGAGGTTATCTACGGAGATACCGGAATCCGAAATAAGCAGATAAGGGACAAGAGTCCTAAAACAGAGGAGGATCTCAGTTTGGATAAAGATAAGGCTCAATAAGAGTTTATCTCTATCTAGGTGAAGGTCCAAGATGAGCATTGAGCTTGAGTCCATTGAAGTGAGGCTGCTAATTGAATCAGATCACTGTGGGTTATAAAAGCAAAGCACCCTCATGGGTCTGAGGTAAGCTTTTTCTGGTTAGTATAAGTACTATTTTCAATCTTTGAAAGATATTATTTACTGACTTGATCGTCAGAGTGCCCCCGGGTGGACGAACACCGTCAGATTCTCATATTCTTTTGCAAGTTGTTAGGCTTAATCTATTCTGCCGGTGCTCTCCAGCTGAATTCCTCTTTTGTGGTTGTGTGGTCGGAAATCAACACCCACACATCCCAATATTATTTATACCGTACCTTTAGACACTGACTTACACTAGTGTTATTAATTCACTACTTCATTAGTTTGTCTAATTTATTAAAAATATATGTAATGTAATAGTAACATTATTGTACATAGTGTTATATTGATTAATAAAAAATTATAAATAAAATTAGATGGACAATTTTTATCTGCTACTAATCTAATCATATTCTCACTATAACTACAGATTACTCATTAAATAACACAATCACATATAGTATCACCATCATATTCAATATTTGTTATTGGTTTAGGAGATTTCATACATGTTCTTGGAATGTATTCCTATACTTCTATTTCTAGATCTCTAATTGATCTTTTGATTATAATGACTAAGTTTGCGTTTGGTAAACATGTTGGGACTAAAAAAGTACAAAAAGACAAAATAGACTATATAAGCCAACAAGACAAAATGGCCCTGTTTGGTAAAGTTGTGGGAAAGTTCTTATAGCTTATGCCTCAACAGCTTATAGCTTATAACTTTCAGCTTAAGCTGATTTCCAGCTTATTCTTAAAGCATCTCTTGCCCCACTCAAAGAATAAGCTGATTTCTGACTTCCAAAAAGCTATAAGCTATAAGCTATAAGTTAAACTAAACACATCAAAATAGCTTAAATTAAGCTGAAAGCTAAAATAAGCTGTAATTAAGCTCTGCCAAACAGGCACAATGTCACATTCAAACCATAATCATTACACTTTTTCTCTCACAAAAGTCAAAAAGTCCAAAAATAAAAACCAAACGAGGTTTAAAAAGTCCCAACACAAAAAAAAAAAAAAAAAAAATTGACTAGCATAGCCAATGTCAAACGAAGCTTAAGTAGCATGAACACCTCCTCTGATCGGCTAAAATTCCTTGGTCAGATGTCTCCAAATGTTGTTTGCAGTTAAAGTGAAGCACAAAGTCACAAATGCTCAATTTGGAAATTTGGTTAAAAGTCCAAAGTCAACTTTTAACCTATTTTTGGTCACATCACTTCTCTACTTTTTTACATATTTTTTTCAAAAAAAAAAATCAAAAAGTCAACTTTTAACCTACTTTCTAAAACAATCCAAGGTCTCGAGCTAACTTCAAAATCATTAACCGTAATGTTATATTTGAATGTTAAGTTTGTGATAATAAATAAAAATGAAAAGAAATTATACATATTACTTTTTTCATAAATGTCTAAAAAGATGATTCTTTTGTTTGGACATATATCTATATATTTTCGTCTAATTTCTAACCCAACCAAGGAAAAAAAATTCTCAGTCCATTTTCTTTTGCTATCTTTTTCATTTCCTTTTCTTTTCGTACTACAAATTTTACTGCGATGGCTTGGCCTGCAAAAATTTTAATAACCCTAACTAGAAAAGCATTTAGGCCTAGTTGTTTTGTTATGTTTTTAGATCTTCTACCCCCCAAAGATCTTATAGAAGCTCATATAATTCCTTTGACCTTAATTGTTTTTTAAGTCATCATTATTTATTATTATTATTATTAATTATGTAGATACATGACAATTTAATGTGATTTTTAATTATATATAATTAATTTAAATATTTATATATATATATTTACATATATATCACTACAACAAAATATACCTTTGGCGATCAAAATTGGCAACTAAAAAAAATTTAGTCGCCAAAAGTTATGAAATTGGCGACTAACATTTTTTTTAGTCGCCAAAAATAAAATATTTAACTACTAATTTTTTTTAGTCGGCGTATATTCATTATTGGCGACTAAAAAACAATTTAGTGGCTAAAAATGCCAGAATTGGCGACAAAAAAAAACTTAGTCGCTGTATATTGACTTTTGGCTACTAAAATATTTAGTCGCTGAATGGGAAATAAAAAAATTATTTTTTCTCTTTGGCGACTAAAGTTTTAGTCACCAAAAGTTTACTTTCAGCGACAAAATAAAATTTAGTCGCCGTATATTGACTTTTGGCTACTAAAATATTTAGTCGCCGAATGGAAAATAAAAAAATCATATTTTGTCTTTGGCGACTGAAGTTTTAGTCGCCAAAACTCACTTTCGGCGACAAAAAATTATTTTAGTCGCCTTCAGCTGACAAAAAGTTTTTTTTTTTTTTTAATCTTTGGTAACCTATCTTCAGCGACTAAAATTTAGTCGCCAAATCTGTTCAAAATTTTACTGGAAAAAATTTCATATTAGCGCCTAAATTTTTGCCCAAATCTATTCACTTTGCTTGGTTCCTATTTTCAAAAAACACTTTTCAGAAAATTCTACTTTCTTGTTTTTTGTATTTTTTTTGTTTTTACTGAATTTGTTTTAAATTTTAAGTAATTTTTTTTACTTTTTAGATATATATGTCTAAAAAGTAAAAAAATTGTGAAAAAAACAGTTTAAAAATTCACTAAATACCAAAAATACAAAAAAAAAAAAGAGAATTCAGTATATTTTTTGTATTTTTATGTATTTATTAATTTTTTAAAATATTTTTTCACAAATTTTTTACTTTTTAGATACATCTAAGTAAGGTAAATTTAAAAAAATAAAAAAATATTTAAAATTTTAAAAATATTCACTAAAAATAAAAAAAAACTTAAACCAAACACACTGATTATTTCTTCACACGGTTCTTTCTCTCCCTCTCTCTCTCTCTCTCTCTCGTACAAAATCAATCATTCGTACTACCCTCTCAGCTCTCTCGAATCGATTGTGAACCCGGTTCAACACACCTTGGAGACGGAGGACATGGGAGCCGGATGCTTCACACTGAACATTTCTAGGGTTAATGGGTCGGTGGCGATCGATACAGGAATCGTTCAGGCTTCGGCGACACAGACCGTGTTTGATCGAAACCCAGTTGTGATTTTAGGGTTTCGAGAGTTTTGTTCCTAGTAAATATAATCTTGTTTTTGCACATTTTTCAGCTTCATTTGTATTTGGTTCTTAAAATTTCTCACTAGAACATGTTTACATGATTCATTCATTCGGTGCAATTACTTCTCAACGATAGAATTTTTTATTTTTTTTGCTGTAAAACTGTGAAAACAAGAGCTTAATGAAAACGACAGGTTTGAGGATCCTGAGTTTTCTAATTTTTTTGGTTTCCCTTCACAATAGCTTCTCAATAATTTTTTCGTGTCTTGGATTCTTCAATTTTATATTTGCTACTTTCACCAGTTTTGTATTTGATTGCTTCTAAGAAATTCTGCGTGAAATTTTTGCTTTTGATCTCAATGTAATAGAACAGGTCAGTTTTTGAAAATTTGTACAATTAGTTGGGTGACTGAGATTGATACTTCCTTAATCCTACAGTTAGATTTGTTTCTCGAACTTTCAATGTTCAGCGCCACGACTCTTCTTTGTCCCCTCTCCCTTCGACATTGCAAAACACACTAGAATATGTTGTTGAGACTGGGAGTAATTAGAAAAGGATTTTGGCTACTGACCTGATCCACTCAATCGAGCGGAGGTTCTTGGCTGCACAAGCAGAATCTGACTGGGACGATTGTTTTGATACTGGACTAATCTGTGTGAGTGGAGCCTCTAGGCAGCACAACTGGAGGTTTTTGACCTGAATGATTTTGTGCACACAAAAAATCATTGTTCTGTCCAGATTTGATCCAGCACTTTAAATAGACCTTTATAACTCCATTCGTTATAAGTTTTGTGATCTTGTTGAGAGATATATACATCAGTGAAAGATCAATAGTGTGTGCGAGATTGAGTGTGAAGAGACTTGTAATTCTTTTATTCAAATTTTAGTTAAGTGACTCGGTGGACATAGCCTTGAATTTGGGTGAACGATGTAAATCTCGTGTTGCTTTGTGGGTGAACCACATAAACCACAGTTTGGTCTTGTTTGCCTATGTGTGGTTTTACTTTCTCTAGATGTAGAGATGTTTTCTCTTTGGATACACTACTCGGTAACTATTTATGTATATTTATTTTTCCTATTTCAATATTGTACTTGGTGAAAATAAAGAAGCTTAGATCTGTTATGTTGGTTTAGAATTTTTAACATCTTTTCCACACCACAGTTTGGTCTTGTTTGCCTATGTGCGGTTTCACTTTCTCTAGATGTAGAGATGTTTTCTCTTTGGATGCACTGTTGAGTCACTCTTTATGTATATTTATTTTTCCTGTTTCAATATTGTACTTGGTGAAAATAAAGAAGCTTAGATTTGTTATGTGGGTTTAGAATTTTTAACATTTTTTCCACATAACATACGTGGGTTTAGTTTCTATATTATTTTAAGGATTTATGAGAATGAAATTGGTCTGATTTTGACACTTTAAACTTTGTCAGAGTACAAGTAAAGTTTTATGTTTTGGTGGCTACATTTTGCTGAAGGTCCAATGGACAAATTAAATGTACAAGACTGCTATAGAAATCAATAGTAGTGTATGGAAATTAACATGTATGATATTCTTTACTAATGAAAGGCTGTTGGTTATTGCTTATTCTTCTTTATGATCTGCAGTATTACAAATGCTTAGGGTCATGGCTAAATGGAAAATTAGGCCAATGTATGTGGCTGTAATTTACTAAAAATTTAAAAGATGATGTTTAATATATATATGTGTGTGTGTGTATAAATATAATGCTTTGTACATGTATTGCAGGTGAATCAATCGCTAAATTATTGTCACTCAAAAGCAGCCAGATCATTCAATCTACGCTCTACATAAGGTACCGGATTTGTAAAACAAGCGGTGGTCAGTCTCCAGGTGAATCACTTACCTTTATGCCTTAAAGACTTGTGAGGTTGATTATAGTAATAATTAAATTTCTCATTTGTAAAAGAACTTAAAAGCTATAAATTTCAATTTTCTATTTTGGAGGAAATCTGATTTATAAACTATAAATTTTGTTTCTTCGTTCAAGAAGAAAATCTTGTTAATGATTTTATCTCGAGGTTTCATTATGTTTCATCATTTATCTTATTTGGTTTCATTTCCTATGGCATAACTTGTATCACAGGGTGGGGAAGAGAAGTATCGAAAGGCATGGGCACAAATTTGCGAAATCAGTCAAAGGGAATATCAAAGAGTTTATCAACGCCTAGGAATTACGATAGAGGAGAAGGTGCTTAATTGATATTTTTCTTTCTAACTAATGACAATGTCAAACATTGATTGTATTTTCCACACCTGTTTTCTGCGCCATGGAGCCACGTAAAAAAGACACCAACTTTTGATTTCAATCTATAGCGTGCATGCTAAAAATAGAACATTCTTGGTTTATGGTTCACAGCCCCCTGCCCCACCAATTGTATATTTCATCCGATTCAAATGTATCTGCTTTAAGTCATTGTCACTTTATATTTTGACTGATGTTATCAGGTTGGCCATTTTGTATGACTACTTGAACTAATGCTAGCTTGATATCTAAGATCACAATTCTACAAAGGCAAAACATTGTTATTTCGTCATCTTAGTTACTTATTGTATAGCTGTAATAACTAAAAGATTACTTTAAATTAGTGGGCACAAGAACTGTGGCAAGACTAGACTATGAATCTTAAGATGTTGCCTTACCTTTTGCTAAATGAAATATTTACTTAACCAAAAAAAAAAGAAAGAAAAATGTGGTTGCTTTACCTTTGCTTCCACAAAAGACCGAAGAGGATTCAACCAAAATTATTGACTTTCCATGGTCCCCAATGATGGAAAGCCACCATCGAATCCGCATAGATTCATTCTACTTGGAAAATATGGCTTAGTTAGCTCTCTACCCATCTATCTATTACTGATAGGCTCGGTTGGCTAAGTAAGTACTTCTCTTGTTAGGTTAGCTAGTAATTAACTTAGACATAATCGGCAAGGCTTTCATGCTAGTAAGTACTTCCACTGGCCAGTACTCTTTTTTTGGTTAGCTAGTAATTAATGTAGGCGTAGTTGGCAAGGCTTTTGTGCCAGTGCTTTGTATACATCATGTGTATAATAATCCTGTCTCCATTTGGAAATGGAACTTGCTTGGAGAAAAGAATGTTTATTGTGAGTTGATTACACCAATTCTTGCTTATTCAACAAAAATAGAAGTTAACCATTGTTCTTGACGAACCTAACTAATTTTTCCTATAAACGTCTTTGAAAATTTTAGGGGCCCTGAATAGGTCTATATTCAGAAAGGTTCAAATTGAGAATTTTTGTGGACTGGAGGTTGGAATCCTATTGATTAGTGCTAGTTGGATATGGTTGAATGTCTTGAGTGGTGAATAATTAATAATCATATGATGTCTGCTACATGACTGTGTGTAACTATGTGAATACTGCATGTACTTGCAATCTAGACCAATTTTACTGTTTTCGCTTTCTTCTGCTGCCTCTCCAAACTTCCCACAAGCACAAGAGGCATAGTAGTGTACTTTGTTTTCTTACAATTGTTGGTATGTATTTTTAGACTTTCCCTGATTATTTCTCATCCTTTTGCGTCACAATATTCACAAATGAATTTTTTCTTGTTCATATTGTTAACAGATTGATAGCATCATGTCAACAAGGATGGCAAATGAGCATGATGCAAGCAGAAGCTTAAAATCGGAATTTCTAGTTCAGTTTGATGGGGTGACCTCAAATTCTGATGATCTAGTAATCGTCATAGGTAATGTCCTATTTCAATTAAATGTATCCCAAAATTGTCGATTCGGGATTAGTCATATAAAGTTGTAAACTATTTTATGCTATTTCTTTATCTATACTTGTATTGCTTAGAAAATATTAGGCGTCATGTCTTCTAGTATAATGTGATTCTATAAGAAGACGACTAACTGCCGCAAGAGGTTGGTTCAGCTGACTTGGTATTGTCAGGCTTATCTGAAGGTTTTAGGCATTTGGGTTTGAACTTTCCACTTGAGTTTATAAATGCTTCCTGATCTGCTTACCTGTGGAATCGTAACAATTGAACCTTAGTAGTTAGTAGTAAAAGAGTACGTATTCAAATAAAAATGGGAATTGGTAGTAATGCATCCTTCATCTGCATCTCTCTAGTGTGATAACCTTGTCCTGTACTATGTTAATTAATCATGCTTATGTTTGTAATTACGTGCTTAATTCGAATTTGGGTGTTAATTGCATGATTATATGTGAATTTGGCTTTGTATTTGTTTACCGTAGGAAAATCTGTTCGAATCTGCGCTTTGAACTGAAGATTGAAGGCCTTATCGGCCACCGAAGCTAAAATTGACTACACCATTGTGATTGGCGTAATTTTTAGAGCCTTTGGTGAAATTTAATTGGAAATTGATTCAGATCAAAATAATTAGATTCAGAACGATTAATTAGGCTCAATTAATTGGACTAACTAAGTGTGATTAGAGAGGGCCTATATAAATGAGCTAAGTGTGCTTAGGCTCATATGGTTTTGAGTTCAAATCAGATTTTATGTTCTAGAGAGAGAGAGAGGGCCAGTTTAGAGAGAGAGAAGGCATCCTTGAAGATTTTGCAAGGGAACTCAAGATTTGGGAGGCTAGGCTCTAGAACTAGCTAAAATTGTGAAAATTGAAGCTCCTAGGTGAGTATTTAAGCATAAATTCATGGATTTTAGTTTTTAATTTGGTGAATTCAAAGTTGAGTAGTGATCAAGAACATGAATTGAATTGATTACGATGAAAATGAGTTGGTTTTGATGAATTGGGAGTCAATATACACATGCATGTAAGAATTTGCCATGAAGTTGTATAATTGAGCATGAAAAACATGATCCATGTAGAATTGTGGTTAAAATTCATGCTTTTGATCATCATTTGTATCATCTACGTTGAAAATGGAAGTTATAGTTCACATGCAAGTGCAATTCATAGAAGCATGAGTGTTAAATGCATGAAATTGAAGTATTGATGATGGGTTTGATATGAATCGTGTGTGTGTGTAAGTAATTCATGGAAATTAAGCTTCATAATGTTGTAATCTAGCAATTGTAACATGTTAGAAGGTTTGCATGTGAAGTATAAGTCGTGGTATGCAAGTTGTTTGAGTTTGAATGCAAGTTTGAGCCTCAAGAACAATTCTGGATTTTCCAAAATTTGACATGTCCGCTCGAGTGGGGGAATCGCCGCTCGAGCGGGAAATACGAGCTCCCTAAAGTTTTGTAGACATGGGTGTCCGCTCGAGCGGGGAGATTCACGCTCGAGCGAGGAACCATATAGTGAGACTTTCAGCTCGAGCGTCCGAATTCATGCTCGAGCGTAAAAATGAGGCAACCAGTACTTTTGCAGACCAAAGGGGGGTCCGCTCGACCGGGGAAACCTGCGTTCGAGCGGGGAACCCTGTTTCTGAAATTTTGTAAAGTTGAATTGAGTTTCATTTTCCATTCTCTTCCATATCTAAACACTCTTAGGCATGCATGAAGCATTGTAAATGAGTTAAAAGGATAAGAATGAAGCCTAAGAGGAAAATAAGAATTAAGAACGGAATGAATCGTTTGTGACCCATTATGTTCATGAAATGTGTAGGGTCAAGCACGAGGGCAAATCCACCGGCAGATCACTGTGAGTAATATCTTAGTAAAGATATTTTCAAGTATGTTACTTTCCAAATGCTACTTCTGTATAAGCTTCATGGATTTGTTTATTTGAAATATGAATGAGTGTTTTATATGCCTAATTTTGTATAAGGCCGTTTGTAGCTTGATACGTTAATATATCTGAATTGGGCTTAAGGCCATTTGTAGCTTGATACATTTGATATATCTGAATTGGGCTTAAGGCCGTTTGTCGCTTGATACGTTTGACTATAATGAATAATTGGGCCAAAGGCCGTCGGACATGAATAATTGGGCCAAAGGCCGTCGGACATGAATAATTGGGCCAAAGGCCGTCAGACATGAATAATTGGGCCAAGGGCCATCGAACATGAATAATAGGGCCAAAAGCCGTCGGACAGGAATAATTGGGCCAGAGGCCGTTGGATATGGATGAATGGGCCAACGAATGGGCCAGAGGCCGTTGGATATGAATGAATGGGCCAACGAATGGGCCAGAGGCCGTTGGATATGAATGAATGGGCCGGAGGCCGTTGGATATGAATGAATGGGCCAACGAATGGGCCAAAGGCTGTTGGATATGAATATAAAGAGAATGGGCCCGAGGCCGTTTGATACGCCTGATATGTTTGAATTGGGCCCGAGGCCGTTTCACATATTCGAATTGGACCAAAGGGCGTTTTGAATAAAGAGTTGGTTGGACCAAAGGTCGTTTTGTATAGATGGACTCGAGGTCACATTGGTTTATATAAGAATTGGACCTGAGGTCGTTTTACATATGGATATGATGTGTTGGACCTAGAGTTATTTTGCTTTGTTGAGATTTGTAAATCTGATATGAATGAGAATAGTGGTTCAATTATGTACATTATAAGTATGATTCATTTATGAACGAATCTCATTCATTAACCTCTTTATTTTGATATTATTCACTGGGCGTTACCTCACTCTCATTTATGTGTATGTAGGTGAGCAAAGGGACGTTCAACCCCAGCCTTAGTGGAATTTAAGAAAGGAACCCAAGTTTTGTGAAGTCAGCCCAAGTGCCTCACGCAAGAGGCTTGTTTATGATCTTTTGTATTTCTTTCGCTACTTCTATTGATCATGATAGACCTTTTATGTATATAAGCTTTTGGTTTAGCTTACTATGTGTTTAAATGATCCTGGGTATACAAGATGTTGACTACTGATATGTGGTGTGAGTTATTATTGAGTACATGTGAAATGTTTTGATATGCCATGTAAGCATAGCTCATTGGACAAAATTTTTAAGTCTGCTTCTGTTTGGCCCCTTAACTCTGATGGAGTATATTCTAATCCGATTTGAGGCTGTAGGTAATCTCATGATTACTGACCGGTTATGACCTTAATCTATAAGGGCTGGTTCGGGTCATGACATCTAGTCTACAAATGCTCATAGAATGTAAATTGGAAGGATTATGGGAAGAAGCATACATGCTTACCATTGAATGACCTTTTTTATTGTACTTGTAATATTCTTTCAAATTGATAGTTAAATCTTAGTTGTGGAGGATTTAATGACCAATTGATATAAATGTTACCTCATAACGCTAAGATCACATCAATGGATTTCAACATTGCCTTTTTGAGGGATGGATGGATGACATATTCATGTGAATTTTTTTTATGTCAATTTATTTTTGGGATTTAAGGAGAAGAGAACCTTCATATAGTTTTCTGAGGTGGAACTAGCAGACACTGGTTTATATTAGTGAATGTTAATCAATGTATTATGCCCGGTTGTATTCTACCCTCATCTTTCTCTTTGTTAACTCTTCTGTTATGTTAATGCAGGTGCAACTAATAAGCCACAAGAATTGGATGATGCAGTTCTTAGGAGATTGGTTAGTGTCTTGTCATATGAACTTTCTGCTATTGTTTTAGGAGCTTTAAGTATGAATAAGTGATAGATTTTACTGAAAGGGATGTATCTTATTAATCGATATTAATCATTTAATGATATATACTTGTGCAATATCTCATGAAAATATTGTAATTGTTGCTAGTAACTGGAGTCTTGTGTTTGAAACTTTGGATCTAACATTCATTGATTAGGCCTTTTCTTTTAAAGGCAAAATTTACTTTCTTCTTTTTCTGGACCATCTTTCATTCTTTGAATGACGACTAGCTAGTAGAAACTAGTGTGAGATGCATAAATTGCCATCGACATTGTGCTACTGCCTAGATAGGGACTAAGATAATGAGAACCTAGGAAATCATGCCAAAGCCAATGGAACCTTAGCCTTGTACCAACTGAACAAGTTGAAAATTTTGGGTATATTGTTGTGTTTGAGATGAATGGTGGGAGGAGCTAATTTTGGGTATATTGTTTTATTGAATTATCATTATGAATCTCTATGCTTGGTCATATAGTAAAAATTACTAAAATAAACACAGAAAAAGGAAGAAAGACATGGAAAAACATCTGAACAATACTCTTGTCAATATCTTGGGTTGAAACTTCAATATATGGAAGATACAAATTCAACTAGTTTTTTTATTTATTTATTTTTAAATGTGAAATTGATTTCTGGTTGAACCGCCGTGTGGCTGACACGAGCAGCTTCCCCATGCCAAATAGGACTTGTGACAGCTGACGGAATGTTATTCGGACCCGTAGGTTGGGATTTAGAGCCGAATACGTCCAAAACTTAGTCAAAAAAGGGCGTTTCGGGGGCGAAAATTCAAAACAGCCCTTGAACCGCCATATGGCAAACACAAACACCTTCCCCATGCCAAATATGACTTGTGACAAATGACGAAATGCTATTCGGACCCGTAGGTTGAGATTTAGAGCCGAATACGTCCAAAACTTAGTCGAAAAATGGCGTTTTGGGGGGCGAAAATTGAAAACAACCCTCGAACCGCCGTGTGGCTGACACGAACACCTTCCCTATGCCAAATATGACTTGTTACAACTGACGGAATGTTATTTGGACCCATATGTTGGGATTTAGAGCCGAATACGCCCAAAACTTAGTTGAAAAGGGGCGTTTCGGGGCCAAAAATTGAAAACAGCCCCCGAACCACCGTGTGGCTGACACGAACACCTTCTCCACGCCAAATAGGACTTGTGACAAATGATGGAATGTTATTCGGACCCCTAGGTTGGGATTTAGAGACGAATACGCCCAAAACTTAGTCGAAAAACGGCGTTTCGGGGGCGAAAATTCAAAATAACCCTTGATCCGCATTGTGGCTGACACGAACAGGTTCCCCATGCCAAATATGACTTGTGACAACTGACGGAATGTTATTCGGACCCGTAGGTTGAGAAAATGCGACTTGTAATATTGCATCGTTACAAATGCCAATACAAAACAAGGAATGTTAGGATCATATAAATGTTAGTGATAAATGAGGGACAATATGTCACTCCATCTTCTCATTATGTGAATATTGTGTTAATGCTTACAAATTTTCTCAGTGCATGTCGAATATCTAATTCTAGTGTCTGTCTGGATTAATTGGGGGTGAATTGAGATGATTCCCTGTTTACAAGTATCCCATACTTTTTGGGTATTTTAAAAACAGACAGTTTAAATAGAAAATATATCCAAAATGATGTGTTAATGATATTTATAAAAAATTATGGGGACAACTGTGAAAAATGTGTTGAAATCGATAACAAGTGTTTCATGTTCTTGTTGTTTTTTCCCCCTCGTGTCCTGGTTGATTTTCTTCTTTCTTCTCATCCAAAACATGATGCGATGGTCTAAAAGAACTGGTTAGTTAAATGTCATGATTATATTAATGAAAAAGCCCAGTCCAAGTATTGACAAAGAAAAAGCTCTTTATAATATCTTTCTAGTATAAGTATTTTTGTTAAATGTTTTATCAAGCTCAAGTTCAATTTTTTTATCAAGCTCCCTCGATGGCACATGCAAGGTTACTTAGTTATGTTAAATGATTCATAATAATATCTTCCTAGCATGAGCATTTTTGTTTCTCAAAATGACTTATTTTCGTATTGTAGGTATGGGACCTTGTTACTGGAAGACTTTTACAAACTCGAGCTTTTCCACTACCAATTACTGCAATAGTTGTTGATCCAACAGAGATGAAGTTATTTTCTAGTGGTATAGATTACTAGTGGATATTTCTTTTTTGTATATGGAGGACATCATTTTTGTATGATTATCTGTTTGTATGGAATTATTATTTTGCATTGGATTATATTTGGTTTGTATAGAATTTGATGTTACAAGACCAAATTTTTGGATGGTTGAAAGTGAAATAGAAATAGACATATGTATTGTTTTGTTTATATACAAGGTGCAGGTTGCACGAAATAAATACAGGTTGTGCAGAAATAAATAATAATAAAAATAAAAAAAATAACACTGAATAAAGTTTTTGGCGACTAAATGTTTAGTAGCCAAAAAAACAAAATAAAACTTGTTAGCTACTAAAAATTTAGTAGCCAAAAACAAACCAAAGATTTTTTGGTGACTAAAAATTTTGTAGTAAAAAATATATGAGACTTTAGGCGACTAAATAGTTTAGTAGCTAAAAAAAATATGAAAATTAATTTTTTTTTTGACGACTAAATATTTAGTATCTAATAATAAATGATACTTTGGGCGACTAAAAGTTTTAGTCGCTGAAAATGAAAATTAATTTTATTAGAAAACTTTTGGCGACTAAATATTTAGTCGTCAATTTATGACTTTTGGGTACTGAAAAATATTTAGTCGCCAAAACCTTCTCCGACCATTTTCCCGCGACAAATCTAACGACCAAAATATTTAGTAGGGAAAAGGCTTCGGCGACTAAAATCTTACTTTTGGCGACTAAAACTTTAGTCGCCAAAAGTGCATTTTCTTGTAGTGTATAAAAATGTGTTATATATATTGATCTTATATAGCATATTATATATGTTGTATTTATATAATATGAAAAATCTAGAAATCCCCCAGATGTTGATTTGTGATTATGTATCAATTTTAAGCAGTATATAACAATCCCAATCAAACAATCAAGACAAATCGACACAACGATTTTACGTGAAAAAACCACAATTGGACACCTCCAATTGTGATAAAAAAAAAACCACAGGCAACAGTCACAAAACAATCCACTAAGAAGATATAAAGGAATTACACAGGTATACTCTCAATTCCCTAGCGAATCCACGCTCGAATTGAACCAACCTCTATGTGCCTCTTCCAAACCCGTCTTCAACTCGGAATTGTCTTGACGATGAGCCACTCCGAAATCCACCAAAGTTTCAGGCTCGAATTCTTCGAAATCCACCGAAGAACAACTCTCTCTTTTGTATAGAACAAACAAATAATCCTTTGATGTATACTCTTTAAACCACGAATTGAATACTCAATCAAGACATCAAAGAAAACCAGCAAAATATCCCCAGATATAAACCCTAGAACCCAAGAAGAAAATCTGGAGAAATAATCCTAAAATCTGACAGAAACCCATACTTATAGAAATCTGAATCACGATGCTCGCTCGAGCGAAGACTCTCTCGCTCGAGCGAGGAACCAAAAACGCGTGTTTTCCATAAGTGGCTTCGCTCAAGCCAAACAACCTGCGCTCAAGCGTGAAATCATCTCTTTCAGGTTTTTATACGGACGCAGCCTTCGCTTGAGCGAGCAAGGGCGGACATGCAACTTCGAATGCAATTTTGCATTTTGTTTCGGGAGCGCTGCCCCCTCGACCCCCGCGAGCTGACCGGGCAGCTCGATCCCCGTCATAATCAGCGAAGTGGCAATCTTGAAAGCATTAACATCACAAACTTCTCTGCAAGGCACAATTTGGGTTAGATTGGCATCTAAAAACTCGTAGCCTCACTGAAATAAAAAGTGTGAAAACAAATACAACTGAAAGGAGTTTTGTCAAACGGGGTTGTCAAAAATAAAAACCTAACAATCTCCCCCTTTGGCAATGCCGTGACAAAACACATCTAACAAATAAAATCCTAATCACCCCAACCCATTACTGCTAACAAACGCAAACTTCTTTCTCAAGGTCATAATCTGCAAAACAGCTATTAGTGCCACAATCTCCAAACCAACTATTAGTGCTACCAGAGTATATAAAAAAAAAAAAAACAATAAACATATGACTAGATTATCTTGAAGCATGAGATAAAAAATGAATAGATGGAAATTGGAGATTTTAAGAACATGTAGCATGAAAACATGAAAACTAAGACACATGCAACCGACACATGAATGGATGAAATCCTACTACGACACATGTGCATGAAAACATGAACAACAACTTTCTCCCCCTTTTTGTCACGAATTGACAATGGAAGCTCAATCAACTAAAGCATGATCATAAACCACACAAGCAATGATATGATGATGTAAATATCAAGAGCATGCAAGAAGGAAATAATAAGCAAACAGTGCATGGCAACATGCAAACCAAAAACCAATCTCCCTTTCACTCAAAGCAACCACAAACATTGTACAGAAAACAATGAACAAGAAGAAAACAACAAAAATAATATGGTGGAGTAAGCAAGAAATCTCAGATTTGTACCTTAGAACACATGAGATTATCCAAGAAACACAATTACTTGAAAACACAATGTGCACAGTCTATAGAAGAGTCCTCGTGAAAGAAAGTGATGCATTATGTGAAAAGCATAGATCCCATGATAAAAGTGTGTGTGTGACTCTTGGAGTTCGACAAACACAAGATTCAAATCCTAGTAGTGATCTGAAAGCTGGACCTTTGACAAGAGAATCTGAGCACCACTACAGAAAGTCAAACCACTAGGAATCAAGGGGTATTTGGTGAGTAAAGGCGGAGGCTCCCCCTCAATCAATAAATCCTTCATTTTTTCCTTTTCTTTTTCTTCTTTTTTTTTTACATCTTTTTCTTTTCTTTCTTTTGCAAATTTTTTTCTTTCTTTTGCACACTCATTGGCGGCTGACACGCTCAAGAGTATGGAAACTGAACCAAAGAAGCATGGATATAATAAGGATGGCCTGGTTGGTAACTCTGAGGTAGCCTTTTCCTCATGGCTAGACTACAAAGAATAGAGGGAAAAGCCGTGGAGGTGCAAAAAGATGGAAAGTGGTTAAGAGACTCAACATCACCCATGATATGCTAGTATAGGTCAATTCCTCTAGAAAAGCAAAAGATCCAATGCCAGAAGTCCATAGAAAAAAAATAATCACTAAGGCGGAAGACTCTGATATTTGCTAATCCAAGAGTGTGTACAGAATGAGACATACTAATAAAAAAACACACACTCCAAAATGAGTAATGACCACAGCACACACATATTAACATGTAATGGATATTCTTATCAGTTCCAGTATGCACTAAGGACCACTCAAAAATTTCAAACTTGCAAAACCATACAAAGAAAATCTTTTTGGATTTTTTTTTTCTTAACCAAAGCAAGACAAAAAAAAAAACGAACATGCACACATTAAGTGACTTAAAAAGAAAAACACAAAAAAATGAATAATCAATCTTAACACAAGTCAATTTTTCTCATCCACACCGCTTTAGTATGAACAAAGTTATGAGAATTGCGGTTCTTGGGTGGTGTCTTGACGTTGTGGTTCCCTTCCTTTTCAATGGGAACCCTTTTCGACTTGGTTTCCAACTTCCTATAGCTAGGTCTAGGCAAATGCAAACTCACTCCATATTTTTTGGCCAAATTTATAAACTGAGACCACTGATTTATAAATCAAAAATTTTACCAAACAAGTTTCTATTTGAGTTTTTAAAATTTTTGTAAA
Source organism: Camellia sinensis (assembly GCF_004153795.1). NCBI lineage: Eukaryota > Viridiplantae > Streptophyta > Magnoliopsida > Ericales > Theaceae > Camellia > Camellia sinensis. Next base: position 873,599 of record NW_021025171.1, on the reverse strand, counting down.
TATAAACAGAAAACTGAAAACGTAAGTGTTACCAAACGGCACCTAAGTGACTTAAAAAGAAAAACACAAAAAAATGAATAATCAGTCTTAACACAAGTCAATTTTTCTCATCCACACCGCTTTAGTATGAACAAAGTTATGAGAATTGCGGTTCTTGGGTGGTGTCTTGACGTTGTGGTTCCCTTCCTTTTCAATGGGAACCCTTTTCGACTTGGTTTCCAACTTCCTATAGCTAGGTCTAGGCAAATGCAAACTCACTCCATGTTTGGTCTCAAGCACATCAAAATAACGAGGTCTAATGTGACCCTTAACCTCATTACCACCAATGAAGTGTCTCCTACCCCACGAGATGTTGGAATTTCTTCCATCTCTATGAGACAGTCTCCCATGCAATTCATAACAATAAGAGCGAATATAACTATGCATACCATAATGATGACAAATAAAAACAGGGTGTACCTTCTTTTCTTTTACCTTACCAACTCTAGGAAGTTTGGGAAGTCCATCCTTATGTTGAATTTTTGTTCTCCCTTTCCTTGAGTTCTTGTATCATGAGATGTAGATGCACTCTGTTTTTGCTCTTTGTTATCACCAAAGCCAATGCCACTCTTGTCAGAACAAATTTGTTGAGACCCAATGATATTGTCCAAAGTCTTTGATCCTCTGTTCCAAAAACTAATGGTAGCCATAGCACACTTGAGTTCTTCCTCTTTCTTGATCATTAGTTCTTCCAAAGCAACTTGAGACACCTCGAGAGTTTCAATCTTTTCTTCATATGTTGCATAGATTTGTTGTAACTCATTCCTCTCTATCTCACAAGTCAAGAGTTTTTCACAAAGAGCTTGTCGATCATTAGAAATCTTAAGGGCATCATTCCTAGCCTCGAAAATCTCTTTCTTTAATTTGACATTCTCACTTTCACATGCTTTGAGTTTCGTAGTGAGTTTGTCATTCAATTTGGATAAGTTAAGAGACTCCTTATACAACTTTTCATAAGCTTGCTCAAGCTCTTCATCATCACTCTCCGAGGATTCATCATTAGTGGCATTCTCAACCGACATCTTTGGATACTCTGTTCATCCTTCAGTTTCGGAAGCCGCCATGAAAGCAAGGAACTGTTTATGTCCCTCTTGACCTTGATCTTCATTGTCACTTTCATCTTCATCAGATTTTGATTCATCATCCCAAGTGATAGCGAGGGCTTTCTTCTTCCTCAAACGAGTGGGGCATTCTGAAGCAAAGTGGCCAAATCCTTAGCATTCATAGCATTGGACTCTTTCAGAGTTCCCTTGTATCTTTCCTTTCTCCTTCTTGGCTATAGGATTAATTTTGAGTTTATCTTTGCCTTTAGATTTATGAGTATGAGTAGATTCCAAAAGTTTATGATTCTTTTTCAGAAAAGATTTTTTAAATTGTTTTATAAAAGCATCCGTAATCTTGGAATCTATCTCACAATCCTCATCAGAATCCTCTCCAACTCTATGAGCACTACTAAAAGCAATAGCATCTTTTTGTTTCTTTTTGAAATTCCTATGTGCCTCATAAGTTTGGAGATTTCCAACCAACTGATCCAGCTTGAGGTTGTCAACATCTTGAGCCTCCTCAATAGCCGTAACTTTTGGTTGAAACCGATCGGGCAAGGATCTCAAAAATTTTCCCACAACTTTGGATTCTGGTATTTTTTTCACCTAAATTAAAGCGGAAATTTACAATGTCACCCAACTTCGCATAAAATTCATCAAAGGTCTCATTATCTTTCATTGAAAGGTTTTCAAAATTAGACGTGAGCCTTTGAAGTTTTAAGCGTTTAACAGAAGGAGTGCCCTCATGAATAGTTTGTAAGATATCCCAAGCCTCTTTTGCAACTTCACAATTGCAAATTCGACTAAACTCTTCAGGTGTGACAGCGCAAAAGAGAAAATTGATAGCTTTACTATTCCAGCTACTATTTTGGTAATTAATTATGTCCTACTTTTCAATTGGTTTGGGGAAAGTTACTCCATCAACGGTAACTGTTGGTTCGGTCCACTCATTCATGACAGATTGCCAAATTTTTTCATCTATAGATTTCAAAAATGATCTCATCCGAGCTTTCCAAAAAGAATAATTGGATCCGTCAAGTAGGGGTGGTCGAACCATAGAATTTCCCTCACAAATTGAATCTATTTTCACAAATCAAACAAGCTCTCGCTCAAAAGTTTTAAAAAACAAACGAGCAACCCGCTCTGATACCAATTGAAAAATCTAGAAATCCCCTAGATGTTGATTTGTGATTATGTATCAATTTTAAGTAGTATATAACAATCCCAATCACACAATCAAGACAAATCGACACAACGATTTTACGTGGAAAAACCACAATTGGACACCTCCAATTGTGATAAAAAAAAACCACGGGCAACAGCCACAAAACAATCCACTAAGAAGATATAAAGGAATTACAAAGGTATACTCTCAATTACCTAGCGAATCCATGCTCGAATTGAACCAACCTCTATGTGTCTCTTCCAACCCCGTCTTCACGTCAGAATTGTCTTGACGATGAGTCACTCCGGAACCCACCAAAGTTTCAAGCTCGAATTCTTCAGAATCCACCGAAGAACAACTCTCTCTTTTGTGTAGAACAAACAAATAATCCTTTGATGTATGCTCTTTAAACCAGGAGTTGAATACTTAATCAAAACATCAAAGAAAACCAGCAAAATATCCCCAGATATAAACCTTAGAACCCAAGAAGAAGATCTGGATAAGTAATCCTAAAATCTAACAGAAACCCGTACTTATAGAAATCTGAATCGCGATGCTCGCTCGAGTGAAGACTCTCTCGCTCGAGCGAGGAACCAAAAACGCGTGTTTTCCATAAGTGGCTTCGCTCGAGCCAAACAACCTGCGCTCGAGCGTGAAATCATCTCTTTCAGGTTTTTATACGGACGCAGCCTTCGCTCGAGCGAGCACTCCTTCGCTCGAGCAAGCAAGGGCGGACATGCAACTTCGAATACAATTTTGCATTTTGCTTCGGGGGCGCTACCCCTCGACCCCGCCTGGGCGCTGTCCCAGACCCACCAAGGGGCGCTGCCCCCTCGACCCCTGCGAGCTGACCGGGCAGCTCGATCCCCGTCATAATCAGCGAAGTCGCAATCTTGAAAGCATTAACATCACAAACTTCTCTGCAAGGCACAATTCGGGTTGGATTCGCATCTAAAAACTCGTAGCCTCACTGAAATAAAAAGTGCGAAAACAAATACAACTAAAAGAAGTTTTGTCAAACGGGGTTGCCAAGAATAAAAGCCTAACATAATAAAATACAATATAATAGTAAATTAGGTTAAGGGTGCTATCACTAGAAAGAGGGGGGAAAAAAAAAAGGCTTGTGCACGGGGGAGTTCTGAGAAAGAGAGACGGGAGGGAGCGAGAGAAGGGAGAGGTAGAGAGAAAAACAAAAGGGTTAGGGTTTTATTTTGATGGTTTTATTAATTCTCTAAGTATTTCTTTGATCTTCAAAAAAATAATTGTGAATGCAAAATCCACTTTTCTTGATTTATGTTTATTTTGTTGTTTTTATTTATTTGATATTGGTTTAATATTTTACGTGTATGTTGATAATGGATTGATTTCAATTATTTTGGTTAATTGTGTATGCAAGGTTTAAAGTTTTTATATATATTTATTTTCACATTCATGGATATATGAAATTAAAATAAATTAGGAACCCATAGATAAATTTTGTATACTCCACCATGACTCCATGAATTGTTGTTTTATTTGAGTGTTGTTGAGCAAAGTTTAAAAAAATATATAAATAAATAGAGGATTATGATATTTATTTGAATGCCTTAGGCTCGGCATTGTTATGTTTGTTCTCATGAGTAAATGAGGGGTTGTATATATATATATATACATATATTGTTGTCTCGTTCTTAGGAGTAGACGAGTACTTTGATGTACGTGCATACGTATATTCTAACCGTATGGGGAGTGTAGGTTAAACTCGGGACGATATCTCCATGCAAGTTTGGTTTCGGAGCGATGTTAGGCCGGAAGTGAAGGGTTGAAGTGGTAGAGTTAAGGTACAAATAATTAAATATGAGCTTATTGGTATAGTTTGAATTGTATTGATTTATACATCTGGAAAAATAAATAAACGACCTCGATAAATTACGAAATTTAAGCAGAGGCATGTCTACGCAATTCCAGACAACTTTGGTATTTTAAATTTTTATTAAAAAGATCAATTAAAATTTATAATCGGATGATCTTAGTTAGGGGTGGGCGCGAGTCAGTTGCGGCCACAGAACCTCCAATCCGCCATCCGTCCGCCAGATTGGCGGATTGGAGAAAATCAATCTGCATCCGTCCGCTAATTCGGCGGATGTGGATTGAGCGGATTGGCGGATGGATGCGAATAGGTTTGACGGTTTAAAATTTAATAAATTTTCAACATAATTCAACTTGTGCACTTCCTCAAAAAAAGAAGAATAAAGTATTACAGTCAATGACTTTAAAAAAATATTACAATCACTGAATGCCTCATCCAAAGCAAAAAAGTTTGAAACTTTAAAATATCATAATCACTGCATGCCTCATCCACATACTACAATCATAGCATACCTCATCCACATAAAGTTTTACAATCTGTTGTTCTTAAAATATAAAAACAATTCAAACCACCAAAACCATGAACAGAGCAGTAGTAGAGATTGTATGTCTCTGTATTGTTACATCTATATCTGTTTTTGAAAACAAAAACCAACTAGTATATATCATATTTTCTATTTATTATTTTTAGAGATAGATTTAAAATAAAAAAATATAGATAAATAATACGTTTATTTTTTTCAATTCAAAAAAGATATTTAAGTTGAAAACTTTTTTTCAACAGAGTATTTAAACTCTTTTTTAATTGAAAACACAAACAGAATATTTAAACAAACTAAAAACACAAAGTCTTATAAATTATTAGGGGTGCTTGCGGTTTGGCGGTTCGATTGTGGCCAAAGGAATCTCAAATCCGCCATCCGTCTGCCAGATTGGCGGAGTGGAGAAAATCAATCCGCAACCGTCCGCTCGTCATCATGCATCCGTCCAAAATGCGGCGGATCGGTTCGGTTCGGTTCGGTCGGTTTTGGCAGATCAGTATATCCACTGCTCATCCCTAATCTTAGTTACAATAGTTTTTATTCATTTTAGCAATGTAAATTTTAGATTTTAGCAATAGTTTTTATTCTTTTTCAGTTTTAGGTTTTTTGGTCGATTTTTGTCTAATTTCTTCTATCAAGTTTTTCTCTCAACCTGTTCAATTTCTACTAAATCCTTTCGCTTACCTTTTAGGAAATTTAATTCTGTACAACTTTTGTTATTTGAGTTTTGGTCAATTCGAATGATTTAAGCTTGAAGCGGTGCATTTTTATACTTCTTCAGTAATATACTTATGATTAAATTATATTAATTTTATTTTTTTGTAGAATTGTGAGTTTTACTAACTTTTTATGCAGGGTTGACCCACCATATTTTTTTTTTTATACTCAATTTATATTTAGCTGTGTATGGGCAAGAAACTAAATGTTACTATATCTCGGGAAACTACCTCTTCGTCTCAATGCGAGTGGTACTACTTGTCTTGTCCCGTAACAAAAATTAAATATACTTTTGTTTGTGTCTGGTGAACACGTGGGTGTCAAATCTTGTACTCATATTAGTATACTTGTATGCTAACCCGTTTTGTCTCTTGGCATCTCGGGTGCATTTTGTTTGAGCGGAACTGATCTTCCTTTGTAAAATTAGTTGAAATTACGGTGGTGATAAGAAACAATTATGATTATAGGACATGTCTCTCCGACTTATTTTGTTTTCTTGAGTGTAAGGTTTATATTATTTTTTTTATGACCTTAATATTTTGATAATTTGACATTCTTGATAATTTTCTAATTTTACATTATTTAAATTGTTTTGATTATTTGTTACTACTTTAATATTGAAAATATTGAATAATGATGAATTTATGATGAATGGTTTAGTTAACATTTTGTTAATTTTTTTTTTATTCCTTGTAATTTTTTTTGAGTATTGAAATTTACTTAAATAAAATTGAAACCACATTTAAATTTTTGTTTCATTCTTTCTTTTTATGAGTTCAATTTCATTCATGTAGAGTTATAAAATAAGCCCAGTTATTCCAGCCCCAGCTCCAGTTTTTTTTTTTTTTTTTTTAATTTCATTTAAAATTAGCTGATTAAATAAATAAGTCAAAATTAAACACGTTCCAAAATTTATTAAATTTTCAAATTAAATTTAAACAAACTACTACTCAACTTGACTCAACTATATGCACAATAAATATCAAATTACTTCAACTCAACTTAATTAAAACTCAAACATAAAAGCGTTTTGAAATAAAATTTCGACTCAAACATAAATAACTTACTACTATATTTATATCGACTCATTTACAACTCCAAATTAAAAATACAAAACTAAATAAATAAACTAACTGATCAGACGTGATGGTAATAATCAGATCATACAAAAAGTGGTATTGGATTTTTAGTAATAAAGTAGATCTCTTATTTTGACTCGACACAGTTTTTCCCCTTTCTGTTGAATGAGTAAATCTTTCCCCAAAGGTTGATGATAAGCAGGCATGCAAAAAGCTGAGTGCTTTTCTTAGAAGGCCAAGACACAGAATCTAAAGTGAGCGAGGGGAGGAAAAAATAGAAATAAAAAAGGAAACAGACCAGAAAAGAAAAGAAAAAAAAAGGGGTCAATTTCATAAAAGTTAAAGCCTTAATCTTTGTACCAAAAAAAGAATAATTTGTTGTAATTTTGATCTTTGAGTTCGAAGAACCACCACCAAAACAAATAATCCCCAATAAACAAGTTCAGAAACAGGGACAGGGAAGGAGATCATCTAACAGGATTCATAACAAGTTCCATACAAATCAATGAAAAAACAAAAGAATTAGTAAAATAGTGGCAACAAAACAGCTTCTTGCTTTTCAAAACCTTCCCAATTCTTCCAAAAGGCCAATCTTCATTCTCAAAAACCAACAATTCTGTGACTTTTTTGTGTAAATTTGATCACTCTCCAGCTACTGCAATTGGGTCCCCATTCCATGAAAGATTAACCATATCTCTACTTTAACTAGGAATACTCCTACTAGCATTCAATTCTTACGCGTGGGTTTCTATTTACATATAGTTTTGTTAAAAGAAGATTTCTCTGCCTTCTTTTGTTCCAGAAATTCAATTCCTTCCTCAAAAGAGAACCCAATCCCAAAAGCAGAAAAAACTTTTCCTCTCTTGTCTGACTCTCCTCCGAAAACCAAAAATCACCACCGAGACATTTCATTCCTGTCTTCCAAAACCCAAGCTCTGCTACGCCGCCTCATATACCTACTGAAAACTGAACCAGAGTGACTCTGACTTCTCCTAATCGATGACCCTGATTCTGAAATACTCGAATGTGATGAAGAACCAGAAGAAGAACCCCTAAATCGCCCAAAAAACGAGAACATATTACGGAAAGCCCTACCCAACCCTCCACCACCACCACCGCCTTGTCTCGATCTGCTCCTCCTCGACCCCCACGCAACCCTCCTCGGCGCACCACCACCGCTGTTGTTGAATCCACCGTCCATTTCCGTGTACACTGCAGGGAGCTCTCTCTCGCCGCCCAATCTTCTTCCCCCTGAAAACCTACCCACAGCGAATCCACCGCCTGGGAGTCTCCATATGGTGAGCCCAATCGCCTCTTCATCGTTTGGGGCTCGAGACGGGTCTCCAATTTCGAGCTCCGACGACGCTGTTGCGTCGGTGGGAAGTTCGTGGCGACAAACAGGGCACGAATTACGAAGAGACAACCAAGGGAGAATACAATCTGAATGGTATATGTGTTTACAAGGCATTTCGCGAGCTTCAGAGCCGAGATCGAAAGCTTCTTTACACACAGCGCAGTGCGATTCAGAGCTGATGTGTCCGTCGACGATTTCAATCGTCGGCATCGATTCGACAGCGGCTTTTGACGCCGGAGGCTGATCGTATCGACCTATCCCGTTGATTTCGAACTGCGACAGCTGATCAAGCAATCGATCAAACCCTGATACCATCAAAAACTCCGACATGGCCGCCGGAAGAGGGCGGAGCCCTGACCCATCGCCGTCGTCGTAGTACAACTCGAAGCTCCTCTGCTCTCCGCCGCCACCGTCATCGCCACCGCCGTCGGCCGGACCTCGCAGCACGATGACCGGATTGAACGGTGATCGATCACCGTGGTTCCGCCGCTGCCGGCGGTTGCTGCCGAACATGTAGATCGCGGCGGCGTCCGGCTGAGGCGGCGGAGGAGGAGAAGCATGCACCGCCTCAATGAATCCGCTGTCGCAGTCTGGACAAACTACGGTGCCTTGACGCGAAACCCTAACGAAGCGAGTGCAGTTGTAACACCAATACGACGCCGTCGAGTCCATCTTCCGTCGATCTTATTAGATCTGAAATATATATCGAATAAATAGACAGAACTCGCCGAAGATTTTACAGACCGACGATGAAGATGAAGATGAAGATGTGGATGTGAGAGAGAGAGAGAGAGAGAGAGAGATGTATTGATGGGTGTGAAAAAGAGAAGAATAAGGGTTTATAAACACGCGTGATGATGAGATAACGGCAGAGGAGCGTTCACTTTGCTCTGTTATTAACGGCGTCGAACATCGAGTGAAGTTTCCATGGCGTGCAACCAACGCGACGGTAGTCGAGCGAGCATTTTAACGGCGTTTCGTTGCGTGGCAATTGGAATGGAGTTTTAATTAGATATACTGTAGTTTTCATCTTAATTTTAAAATGATATCAACTCAAAATTTATCATTTTGGTTTAGGTATGATTTATTATTTTTTTTAGGGAAGTTATTAATAGGCCTTAATAATTATATTTAATTCTATTGAAAATAAATATTAAAAAAAACATTGTTATAAATAATTTTTTGTGATGATTTTTTATATATTATTAAAAATTAGTAATTAGTGAATTTTTTTGGTCATTTTTTTATAAATTTTCTTTCTAAGTGTTTTATTTCATTTAACTCATATTCTTTTTTAGTATTCTTTTAAGTCCTATTTAATATAATATAAATAAATCATTCTTTCTAATTTTTTAAATATGTTTCGATTTTAAAACTAATACATAACAATAGTCCCTCATTTTATGAAAAAAATATTTCATTCATTCTAAAAAGAAAATCTTTTCTTTATTCCATGGTGAAAATGTCTCCCTTTCTAAGGAGAAAATCTCTCCCTCATTTTATGGAAAAAATATCAAACTTTAAATTTTGAATCTTTTTATAATAATTTGAAAATTTTAAAAATAACACAACAAAAAATCTGAATGAAAATCAAAATACAATATGGATGTTCACAGTAAACAACAAACATACAACTAACTTTTGAAAAAACAAAACACATACTAAAAATGTTCACAATAAATAACAAATATATAACTAACTTTTGAAAATACAAAACACATACTAAAATATAATATGAATGTTCGCAACAAACAACAAATATACAATTAACCTTCAAAAAAATAAAATTCATACTAAAATACAATGTGAATGTTCACAATTTTTAATTAACATACAACTAACCTTAAAAAAAATAATTCATACCAATGTAAATATTTACACTGCAACCTGAAAACATAAAACAAAATTGAAAAAAGTAAAAATCAATTATTTCAATTGTTCAATGGTAACAAACATGATTGTTCAACTAATAAGCATAGTAACAAAAACAACAAACACACAATTAACTTTTGAAAAAATAAAACTTATACCAAAAATTCAATGTGAATGTTCACAATTTATAATTAATATACAACTAGTTTTAAAAAATAAAAATAAACTCATACCAATATGAAAAACATTCACACTACAACGTTAAAACATAAAATAAAATTGAAAAAAGTAAAAATCGACTATTTTGATTGTTCAATAATAACAAAAATGGTTATTCAACCAACAAGTATCATTAAAAAAATAACAAAATACAACTAGCTTTCAAAAAAAAAATTAAAAAAAAAAAACTCATACTAAAATACAATGTGAATGTTCACAATTTTAAATTAATATACAACTAACCTTAGAAAATTAAATTCATACCAATGTGAACATTCACACTGCAACAAGAAACAAAATTAAAAGAAAAAAATGATTATTTCAATTGTTTAATAGTAACAAAAAATGATTGTTCAAACAACAAGTATATTAACAAATAACAAATAACCAATATGATATAATTATGTCCATATCTATATTCAATCACTTATTTTTCAGATTTTCAATTAATGTGAAATGTGAACATTCATACTGATTGACAAAAAAAAAAAATAGAAACAATGGCAGCAATAGAATTAGAAATTCAAAAAAAAACTCAATCATTCTAAAAAAAAAAAAAAAAATCACTCACATCCTCACCTTCATCATCATCTTTATCATTACCACTATAATTAATAATCTATGCAATTTCACTATTCCATCAATCCAAATCAAATCAAACCCATCTTTGAAGAATATGTTTGTAACAAAATTGACTGGATATAAAGAAAGTTTCAATAATGGAGAAACATAGAGTTTCGAACACAGAGTAACAATGGACGAACACAAAAGTTCGAATACAAAGTGACAATTGATGAACACAAAGCTTCACCGCAACAATGGACAAACATAATATTATTTCACCACCATGTGTAAACTAGAATTTCTAAACCCTACCAAATAAAGAGTTTCAAATCCTAGCACAATGAAACAATACCATAAATGTGAATTAAACTAATCAAAAAGAAAAATATGAATCATGGTAACTACCAAAATAGAAGTAGCAATAAAAATGAAATATGCATTTTTTTTTTCTATGTAATACATATCAACAATAAACATAAAGATATAATAATCCAACAAACAATATAAATAAATAAAAAATGATCTCAGGGAATAAAAGTATAAATACATAGGATTATTTTTATAAATTATCTAAAAATTACAATTAATGACGTTTTTCTGTAACAAAATTTTTAAACTGTTGCTAAAAATTAAAAATTAATGACATTTTTTTATGATTTTTTAAAATCGTCACTAAAATTTATAATTTGTGACATTTTTTGTGACAAAGTTTTTAAACTGTCACTAAAAATTAACAATTAATGATGGTTTTGAATAGTATTTGATAAAAATATCATTAATTCTCACACGACATATTGGATAATAAGTCTACCTATTAGGACCTATACGTAAGTTCTTTGTTTATTTTTTGATTTTTTATGTATTTAAAAAATTATATAAAAAAATAGAGAGGTAATATGACTTAAATAAACCAATAAATCAATAAATTTTTTATTTTTTGTGTTGCCAGAGCAATCATTTTATTGCAATTGCCCCTTCATTATTTTAATTTTATATTTTAAAGCCTGTTATGGTTTCTTTGCCAATTGTTATTAACATTCAAAATTCTAGAGATTATAAGGGCAATAAAACTACAGTGTAAATAAATAAATAAATAAAAGTAGATCAAAGTTATTAAAATTCTAATTTAAGTTGTACGTGCCATTTTTTCAATCTAAAATGCCAATGACAAAATGAATTGCATTAAAACATAAATAAAAATATGAAGTTTACATTGATAGAATGAAAATAATGATGATTATTGTCCCAAAAACAAATAAAGGAAATTTTATAATAAAACAATTAAAGGTTTCAGCTTTGAAACAAGGGATATTTATCAATAAACCTCATCTTATAAGCAAGTACTTTAATTAGTCCAAAATTTTTCTATTGATCAGTTAAGTCCTATTAGCAGAGAGTTTCTTTCTATTTGGTCCTATTTTTTATTTTAGTAGTGTTTTGATAGATAATTATACCCCTTTATTAATATGACAAGTATGATATGATATTCCAATATGGCAAGTATTAATATCACACTCCAACGATGTGTTGCTCCAAAAAATTTAAAAAAAAAATTAGCGTACTTTTTCTAAAAACTTTTAGAAAAAGTTTTATAATGTGACACTCCAAAACTTTTACTCTAAAAAAAATAATTCCTCCTCAGTGTACCTTTTCAAATGTGACAATGGCAAATATGATGTGACACTTTAAAAAAATAAAAATTTCGTAATATACTTTTCTCAAATGTGACAACATAAGCATGTATGACATGACACTCTAAAAAAAATAAAAATTCCTTAATGTACTATTCTCAAACATGACAACGTAGTAAGTATGACGCAACACTTCAAAAAAAATAAAAATTCTTTAGTGTATTTTTTTCAAACGTGTCAATGTGATAGGTATGATGTGACACTTTAAAAAAAATTAAAAATTTCTTAGTGTACTTTTCTCAAACGTGACATGTGATAATTTAATTTGACGGGTATGATGTAACACTATAAAAAAATTAAAAACTGTTTAATGTACTTTTTCCAAATGTGACACTCTAATGTGGTGAGTATGATGTGACACTAAAATCTCTTTAGTGTACTTTTTCTAAATGTGACATTCCAGTGTGACGGTGTGACAACCTTCACTAATGTTTACTGATAACACTACTGATTACTGCTAAACTGAGATTGATCATGATAAATAATTGAATTGATTGAAATTCTGAGCTAATTGATTGAGTGTGTTAGTTTAAATGCCTTTCCATCTGTTTGTCATTGAATTATTTGTTCGTGTTTTAAGTTTCAAATTATAAATTGAAGGCCTTATTCGCGGCCGAATCCGAAATTGATTAATGTTTTATGCTAATCGGAATTTATGTGATTTTATAGTATATTTAATTGAAATGTGATTTGGTATGTTTAAATTGGATTAAATAATGCTAATATACAAGAGTTGGACTTATTCACCAAATTGCCATGCTTAGTGGACAATTCTAGGACTTGTTTAATCACACTTCATACACTTTTGATGCAACACTTCCTCAGCCATTTTGAGAGCTTGAACCGACTAAGAGAGAGAGAGAGAGAGAGATTGAGTTCAACTTGAAGGTTTTGCTTGAAAATTAAAGGAATTGAAGGTTAATTGCATAATTGAGCCTCTAGACTTGACATTGAGGAACCTAGGTAAGGATTTCATCCTTTTAATTGCGAAATCAAGTTAGTTCTTGCATGGTTCTTAGAAGATTAGAGTTTTAAAGCCAAGAATTGGTTTGAATGTTGAATTGAGTTGCAATTCATGCATGCATGTGCATATTTTGAAGTTTAGAGTTGTTTTCATGGAAATTATTGTATGCATGTCTATATTATTGTTATGATCCACGAATTCACCATGTTTTTGGAAGGATTGGCTCTTTGGAGCATGCATTAAAAGCTTTGAATTCATTAGAACACATGCATGTTACATTTAAATTATGTTCTTGTAGTTTTCTTTAAAATTGTGTTTAATTGAACTACCTTTGGGCTTTGATTTTGCAAATTGATCTTCAAACACATGTTATACTATGAGTTTACAAGAGTTTTCCAGAAAATTAGCCCAAAAGGATCGAATTTGATGCGTTAAAGTTGAGTTTTGAGCTTGAGGTTCAAATCTGAAAATTCCAGATTTTGGACTCACGCTCGAGTGAGGAACTCCACGCTCGAACATACACCTTGTGTTCATGCAGTCCGCTCGAGCGAGGAAAGTGGCGCTCGAGCGTGAAATGCGTGTATCCAGTACTTTGCATGTGTTTACAGTCCGCTCGAGTGAAAGAGTTCACGCTCGAGCGATGACTTGTGTCTCACGCTCGAGCGTGGATCGAGCGCCCGTCGAGCGTGATTTTTGTGCATCCAGTATTTTTACTGTAACTTACAGTCCGCTCAAGCGACGGAAGTCACGCTCGACCGGAGATCCTTTGTCAGCATGTCCGCTCGAGCGTAGAAAGCCACGCTCGAGCGAGACCCCTATTTTCTGAAAATTTTGAAAAGTGTTTTAAAATACATCTTCGCATCCTTATTTCTTCCTAAGCATTTCTAGGCCTAGTTTAAGGCATCTTAATAAGGATATTGATGTAGAATCACACCGAGGCAAATTAGGGATTAAGTTATTATTTCCCAACTGTGTAGCTTAGTGTGTGTTCATCCTGTAACTGTGTAGGGTTGGTATCCGTGGACGCGCACTAGCTTACTTGTAGCCCAGAATTCTGTGAGTAACAATGTTGTAAAGATATATTCAATCATGAATACTTTCTGAATGATCAACTGTACTGTTTTTTGAACTGATTTTCTTACTGAATGAATGCTTATCCTATTTGCGAACTGTATTCGTGGCATCCATAGCAATTTACTGTTACTATATTGTTACTGCTACTGTTACAGAGATCTCTGTCGGTTCCCATGTTGGAACCACTACTGTTTACTGATATGATAGCCATCGACTGACTGTTCGGTCTGTTAAGACCTACTGTACTGTTTGCTATGGAATGTACCACTTATGACTGTTATGATCGAATAATTGATATGCTGTTTAAATGACTGTTTTAAATACTAAAAGGACATTCATTCTTAACATCTTTACACAACTGTTATTCACTGGGCTTTAGCTTACTGTTTATATATATGTAGGTGTTCAGGCACCGGACAGGAGTTAGGAGCGTCGGATTAGCTCTTGTTTTGTCAAGCTAACCATCGTGCCTCACCTTGAGGTTCCAAGTGCTGCCAAGGTAAGGCTGCTTCGGGGTGTTTTAGATTCTCCCTTTCTGTATCTGTTTTGTATAGACTGTATAGACCGTTACTGTACTGTTATGGTAAGGACTTGGTCCCTAACCTGAATGATTGTATATGACGTATGTATATACTATTATGGTTTGAATATGTATATGTTTAAAAAGTTTTTTTGCATACAGACTGTCAGAGCTCATTGGACATCTTTTATTACTGTTTTGGCCTCCGCCAGCCCTTGTACTCTGTATTACTGTTTTACTGCTAAGCAAGTCTTTGGTAATCTCGGATTACTGGCCGGTTATGGTGTTAAACCCTTAAGGGCGAGTTTGGGTCGTGACAGACGGGCAAATGAGTCATTTCACATCAAAAATAACTAAATAGATTATAGGAAAAAATATTGGACTATATGGGTTACAAGTCTAAACTATGGGACTTATTGATCAATCTCTCTCGTAACAAATTAAATTAAGAATTTTTAATTTTATCAATTTAAATTTTAATCTTTTAATTTATTTTAATCTAAATTATTTGTTTATTTTTCTGAAGTAAATTTGTTAGAAAAACTATATTTTAGTTATTAAAACCAATTAAAATAGAAATTTTAAATATTTTTCGTACATCTATATTGATTTAATGACTATGCACTGGTTTGGAAAGTTGGATTAGGATAGGTTGAGACTAAAATAGTCACAAAAAGATAAAATAAGTTTTTTAGGCTCAGGTTAAAAAATATCACATCCAAATCATAATCATTTCATTTTTTTCTCTTACAAAAGTCAAAAAACTTATCCCAAATAAGACTTTTTAGAGCTAACCCACATCCTAAGCGAAGCCTAAGATTTTGTTTTTCTATTAATTTTACTTAACAAAAATAAATAAATAATTTAAATTACAAATAAATTTAAAAATTAAAGTTTAAATTGATAAATAAAATATGAGGGCTTATGTTATTATAAAACTCAAACATTGGAGTTATTTATTTATTTATTTTTGTAATTTTTCTAAAATAAATTAAATGACTAACATTCCGTTTATTTGGACAAAAAAAAAATAGAAAATATTTTCTATATTTTTTGGTGTCTGATACAATAGACACGAAAGTCAACGAAAAATATTTTTCATAATACACAAAAATAAGTTTATATGAACAAAAAATATTTTTCACTTTTAAATTGTAAAAAACATTTTCTGAACTTGAGTCTTATCAATGTCACCACAATATCACAATAACTCTCACTTCACCATCACACCAGCATCACCATTGCCACTGTCAATTTGCCACCATTACCATCACTATCACCACTATCGCCGCTTCACCACCATACTACCACCTCCACCTTCATTTTACCACCACCATCACCAAATAAAAGAATAGTTATGTAAAACATATTTTTCGCCTAAATAAATAAATGGGGTGTGTAAATGAATTTTTGCTCTGAAGATTAACGGTATATTCTATTTGATATAATAATGGTAGACGGCGTTAGTGGTGCCGTGAAAATAGATTGGCCAGTTATCGATTAACTGTGGGCCGGAACAAGAGCGGGTTTAGTGTAAGCCAAACGGGTCGGGTTGGAGGGCGTTGACCAGACGAGGAAAGTGCTAACATTACAGGTTCGACCGCCGATTTTGAAACTAAAATCAATTAATCGGCGATAAAATAGTCTAACTTGACGGGAGATTCCCACCAAGAAACATGCGTTCCAGCCCAGCCCGAGGCATAGAATTTGGTTCTACTTTTTATTTTTATTTTATTATTTAAATCTAAATCTGGGTTTTACGTTTTAGTCTTGTAATTTTCAATAACTTGGCTCACTCATGATTATTATCGATCAAGACCACTCATTCAGACATACCATTTGATTAATTCAACGTGAAAGGTGTGAAATTATTCTCAACAAACCAAGTTATGGTCCAGTTGACTATCCTTAATTGAGTTCAAATAAATATAGAAAAAAAAATAAAAGGGTTAATTACACTAATAGTCCCTATAGTTTGGGACTTGTGTCACTTTGGTCCCTGACTTTTCAATTGTGACACATTTGATCTTGAATTTTAAATCTTATTCCAAATAAGGACAATTGAAAATATTATTAAATTTTTTAAGGGTAAAATCGTCAATTTGATAAAATATAAACTAATTTGACAAAAATAAATGTCAAAAAAATATTTTTAATTTTTTTAAAAATGATAACTATAATTAGTATATATATGTATCAACAAAAATGACCAATCATTACATGATTATCATCCAAACACATATTAAAAATTAATTTGGTAAAAAAAATAATAATGTAAAAGATTTATCATTTTTATGTAATTTTATCTATGGTAGGTAGAAATAATTTTTAAAAATTCAAAAATATTTGCTTGACATTTATTTTTGTCAAATTAGTTTATATTTTATCAAATTGATAATTTTACCCTTGAAAAATCAAATTATATATTCAATTGTCCTTATTTGAAACAAGATTCAAAATTCATGGTCAAATGTGTCACAATTGAAAAGTCAGGAATCCAAGTGACACAAGCTCCAAACTCTAGGGACTATTTGTGTAATTTACTCAAAATAAAAATATATAAAAACAAGACATGTCTTAGCTTACTATGTTTATTTTTAATTGAAAATGCCTAATTCTCAAATTAGCCCGGTAGTACAAACTTCGGTATAATTTAATTCCATTCCTATAGAACTATGAAATTCCTTATTTCACCCTCTTCAATTATTTTATTTTTTTTCTTGAAAATGTTAGACGTACATACGCCAAAGACAAAATATTCATAGAAAAGTGTATAGATGGTTCAAAATTAATTTAAAATGTGATCCCTACTATACATGGAATGTATGTAAACTATACATGTGTTTTTATATAAACAGTTTTGTGGACCATCAAATAGCATGATTTTTCCTTTACCGAATAGTTAAAAATAAAAGAAAATTATTCTATAGTGGGAACTTTAAAAAATTATTACATGTGTACGAAAAATTTTATAATTTTAATTATTAATATTGATAAAATTTATTATTAATTTGTAATTTTTTGTTAAAATTATACACGGATATAAAAAATTTCTTAAAAATAATCTTTCTCCTTTATCCTTTTATTTTTTATTTTATTTTTTTGATAAATTCCTTTATCCCTTCATTTAATAATAGTAGAGTATGCCAAAAAAATAAAATAATAGTAATGGGTTAATTTGTGAGGTGGGTCACTTTCTCCAAACCTCCTTGATGGAACTCATGACTTGATTGCTTGATTTCTTAATCAATAGCCTAGAAAAAAGAATGGGAGTTTTAAAAGAAGAGTTTTAGAGAGGAAAAATGCTTGGGAGTACTAAAGTCAAGTTTGACATAATTGAAAAAAGATAAAAAATTAAAAAGTTACTATCCTATTTAAGTCACATCATCTTATTTAAGTCACATCACCTCTCTAACACATCACTTCAAACTCAACCCAAAAAGGGGAGTTAGGATAGGCGGTATGAACAACGTTGTTTTATTTATGAAAAATGCTTGGGAGCACTAATTAGTGTTCCCACTAATTAGGTGGCAGTGGGTCCCGTCATTAATGATGTGATGTTTTGGTCTTGGAGTTGTGTTTTTTTTTTTTTTTACTTTTTTAATGCATTAGTGCTATTAGTGGTGATGTTTTTAGTGGGATGAATCATTGTTATTTAGAGAGTTCTAATGGTGTGTAGGTCTCACAATGTTGTGATATTTATGTCTTATTTTTTTATTTTTTCATTGTTAAGTTATTAGAATTCTGTTTAGAGTTTTTAAATTAAATTGATGAATCATTTCTGCCTTAAAAAAATACTTAAAAAATTGTTCAGAATTTAAGTTGTATGGATTATATTCAATATAAGAGAGTGTTTGATAACATGATTTAACACTTAAAATTAAATGTATTAAGTAATAATCAATTAAATTTATTTGATAATCACAATTAATATCACTTAAAAATTTAGTGCCTCTTAAAATGTAAGTTCAAACTTAAAGAAAATTTTAAATTATATAAAGTTACTTAATTCTGACTGAATTTATAAAATACTAAACATAAGTATAAGTATACATTATTATAAACTCAATACCACCACCACCACCACCGTCACTACTATCCACCACCACCATCATGCCACCGTCACCACCATGCCACCGCCGCCACCAACACCACCACCACTACCACCGCCATCATACCATCACCACCATCACAATTTAAAAATTGAAATATACAATTTGAAAATAATAAATTTCAAATTTAATCTTATATATATCAAACAATTTATTAGTAGTTCAGCACTTGAATTTTTATCAAATATCTTTTTAGTTTATAAAATTCAACATTCTGTTTTTAATACTTAATTTTTTAATTTTCAGCTTTATCAAACAGCATCTAATATATCAAGTTTCAATTTACACCACACACTCACTTTCTAAATAAATTTCATGTTAAAAATTATGGAATTTTATCCTTTGTTTTTTTTTTTTTTGGTTTCTCTTGCTAGATCAGTGATGCTAGAGACCTCAAATTTAGAGACTCTAAACACACAAAAAAAAAAAAAAAAAAAAAAAAAAACAGACACAACACTGACAGTAGCAGTGAGTGGAACTGACTACCACATCACTAGTGGCACCTGTAATCAGACGTCCCAAGCATTTTTGTAAAATATAAACCCAAGATCATGAAGTATCCAATCCTTCATATTTTGTGAGATGGGACGTTCGCTGAACACAGTCATCCAAATCCTCTTCTCCATTTAACCATTCGGGTCGATTTTTTTTTTTTTTTTTTTTTTATATAAAATAATTATGGTCAATTCTTTTATTTTTTTAATTTTTTGCTAAGATCACGAAGGAGTCAAAAGTTTTTGTTGTTACATACTTCACAAAACATATGTGAGAATAAAACATATTTTTTATTTTCCTTGTCGAAAAAGAAAAAATTGAAAACATGTTTCTTAATTTCAACAAACAAAAAATATAAAATTGGCAACATTAACAAAATCAACCTTAATGTTAATTTTCATCCCACTTAACATATATCTATTCCAAGGCGCAATTACTACAGTTTTAAAGCTTTGTTAGTTCTTTTTTTCTTTAAGAATGTCCAAGTTGTTAGTTGTTAGTTGCTAATTGTTAATAACTACAAATAATTCTTAAATTCCAACAATCTTTCTAATTCGTCATGTACCCAAAATAAATTGCATTTGCACCAACTGCTAATTTATTGAAAGTATATGCCTTTTTCCTTTCTTTATAGCCCAAAATACGTTGTAAGAATATGGAAAAAAATGCATACTCTAACAAACTAGCTTTCAATCTTAAAAGTATTTTAAAATAAGAAGACAAGAGAAATTTATAATAGAAGAACAAAGATATTTGAAATAAAAGATTTTGTGTCTCATAATCAATATTTGATTTTTTAGCATAGTGCCTTCAAGGTTCTTCACAATTTCTTGGTTAGTCATTGCCAAAAATAAAAAATAAAAACAGAATGGGAAATTTGAAAAGCCTAAAAAATAGATGATATTGATTGGATTCTTAAACCTTCTCCATGCTACTGGTTTACGCCTTTCTTTGAGTCTATTTTCCATTTGCTTTTTTACGAGTGAAAGTCCTTTTCAAAGAGAATAACTTAGCTTTTGAACCCATAAAGAAAAAGGCATTCTTAGAATGGGCACACAGACACACACACCCCCAAGATTGCAAAAGAGATAAAAAAGAAAATCCAATATCCCTTAGCTGTAAATAAAGTTGTTCACTATCATATTCTGTCAAACTGTGTTGAAAAGGGGAGAGAATTTATAAGTGCCTTTTCCTTCGAGCCAAACACCACAAATCACAACAAAGAATGTTTACATATAATTTATTTTTCTGTTTTTTTTTTTTTGGAGGGGTTAATTTTCAGATGTTTAGATAATATTGAGTTAAAAAGAAAAATAATTTTGCATAAAGTCCAATGAAAAGAACAATTTTCCCGCACTACGTATACGGTGCGTGATATTATCTTCTTCTTCTTCTTTTTTTTTGTTTATTTTTTTTCGGGTTAATAAATATATGTTAGAGATAACTAGGGTTTGTAGAATAAACAAAGTTGCTCAAGTTAATCTTATGTTTAACACTTGAATTCATTAAAAATTAGTTTGAGATCGACTCATTTTATAAACAAGTCAAATTTAAACACATTTTAAATGTCGTAAAATTTTTAAGCCAAGTTTGAATAACCTAATTCACTACTCATTAGATGTGTTTGCACTATAAAAATCAAATTACTCTGGATTCGCTCGTTATGAGTTCAGTTAAAACTCATTTAGATTTATTCAAAAGTTAAATAAATTAAACCTGAATATATTTTGAAATGCATTAAATTTTCAAATCAAACTTAAAATAAGCATCACGCAATACTACACTCATAATAAAATAAAATCCAAAGAAAATAAGAAATGATTATGCAATGTTTGTTTGGATAATAATAATAAATAAAAAAGTTTTACATGAAATGCATTGCTTAGGTGCAAACAGTGGTCAAAGACGGCCTCTTGGCAATATTTAAGGTCAAATATGAGATGCCCAAAAGTCCATAGGGTCCCAAACATTTTTTCTTGGTTGTCATGGGTCCAACTCCAACCCATTTTCCTTAGGCTGCTTTGCTCGTGTAAAATCATTGTTTATTTTGACCCTTAATTTGTGAAATAAACCCTAGAAATTCTTTTATAGTGAAATGTAAGATTGCTTTGTAGAGTCCCGAGTCTCATTTATCCTTAAAAATTGATACAATATACTACATATAATTTGATTTCTTCTAACATTTCTCACTTTTGGAACTTGTTTGTTAAAAATCTTATACATTTTTGGAACTTGTTTTGGCAAGTAGGTTAAAAGCAATTTTTTTGGCATTTTTTAGTCACATCACCTTTCTATTTTATTTACATATTTTTTCAAAAAAAAATCCAAAAAAACAAAAAAATTATCTTCTAACCTACTTCCTAAAACAAGCATCCTGTGCTTTTTTTTAATTTATTTGCTAAATCTTGAAGTGCGTTTGATAAGGCATTTTAACTACCACTTAAACAAATCAGCTTCACTTAAAAAAGACATTAATTTGTTTAGTCATAGATATAGCACCACTGCAACAACAACAAAATAAAAAATAATAAAATAATAAATAAAAAAATTAAGGTTTTAGAGACTAAGGTCTGGTTTGGCATGTTATAAAAAAGATAAAAAATTAAAAAGTTACTAAAAAAATTTAAAATATTATCACTATTCACAAATTAAAAATATATATAAAAAAATTAATTTACACAAAAAAAGTACAATCCAACTTTACACAGGTGATAGTACTGAAGTGATGGGAAAAATTACATACATACACTGTGATGGTATAAATTACAAATTAGATATGTATATTCATTAAGCTGGAGGGTATTGTTGGATCCATAGGAGCCCACCATGGGTTCCATTTCGATAATCCGAACCATTCAATATGTAGAATTCGTCGAGTACTATATTTTTGTAAAAAATCACGTTGATCGGATATAGATAGCTATGTAATCAAATCAGATTTTTGTCAGCCGTTTACTTTTCACCGTCCATTTTTTTTATACAAAACTGTTTTGATCACATAGCTATCGATATCCGATCAACGTGAGTTGCCCACCATGGGTTCCATTTCGATAATCCGAACCATTCAATATGTAGAATTCGTCGAGTATTATATTTTTGTAAAAAATCACGTTGATCGGATATAGATAGCTATGTAATCAAATCAGATTTTTGTCAGCCGTTTACTTTTCACCGTCCATTATTTTTTTATACAAAACTGTTTTGATCACATAGCTATCGATATCCGATCAACTTGAGTTTTTACAAGAATATAGTACTCGACAAGTTCTACACATTGATTGGCTCAAATTATTGAAACGGGACCCGTGGTGGGCCCCCATAAGCCCAACAGTACCCGTGAAGCCTCATGCTATATATATATATATATGTTCTGAAGTTATCACCATTTGCAGGGCAATCCGTACTGTCCTTCAATCAGCACTGTCACTGTATAGAACATAGGGGTAATAATGTAATTTTGCTATTTTATAAAATATTTTAATACACATTTTTTCGTAAAAAGACAAAAAAATTATCCCAAACACACATCTTTTTTCTGTTTACTTTTCTCACCGAAAAATCAAAAAGTGCACTTATTTAGAACACTCCAAACAAGATATATAAATTTGAACATCCACTGACAAAACTCAACGTTGGAAACAAACCCCAACAACATCTATTTGTTTTTTTTTTCTTAGGGCTGGTTTGACATGTTATAAAAAAAAATAAAAAGTCAAAAAGTTACTAAAAAAGTAAAAAAGTTATTACTATTCACAAATTAAAAATAGGAAAAATTATTTATAAGTCCTATTAGGGAAACTTATGCTACATATAGTCCTACTAAAAAACTTATGTTCCCATAAGTCCTGTGATAAGTTTGTTGACACATTTACCCTCAATATTAGTTGTTAATATCATAAATAATAGTAAAACCATATATAGGAAATTGAATGTTACCATAGATTGTATCTATATAAATGTAACGTAACGTGACACCTACTTAAACGTAACGTGACACCTAGATGTAGCGTGACACCTACATAAACGTAACGTGACACCTATGATCTATGGCAACATTCAATTTCTTATATAGGAAATTGAATGTTACCATAGATCATATCTACATAAACGTAACGTAACGTGACACCTATATAAACGTAACGTGACACTTATGATCTATGGCATAGAAAATTGAATGTTACCATAGATCATATTTATATGAAACGTAACGTGACACCAACATAAACCAACAACATTTTCACATTCAATTTAAAAAAATAAAAACTCATTAAGTTTGCGAAATGTAATGTGACACGTTACGTTACGTTTATGTAGGTGTCACGTTACGTTACGTTTATATAGATGCCACGTTACGTTACGTTTATATAGATGTCACGTTACGTTACATTTATGTAAGTGTCACGTCACGTTACGTTTATGTAGGATCTTGTGGAATATATTCTTATCTAAATAGGACTTAAGACTCTATAAGAAATTACACAAGACTTAGCCAACCATAAATGTCTGAAAAAGGACTTATAAATAAGCTTCCCTTAAAAATATAAAAAAAAAAAATAATTTACACAAAAAGTACAATCCAACTTTATACAGGTGATGGTATTGTAGTGATGGGAAAAATTACATGCATACATTGTGATGGTACAAATTACAAATTAGATATATATATTCATTAACAAGTTTGACGGTACTGTTGGGCTCGTGGAGACCCACCACAGATTCCATTTTGATAATTCGAATAATTCAATCTGTAGAACTTGTCAAGTACTATATACCTGTAAAAAATCACGTTGATCGGATATGAATAGCTATGTGATCAAATCAAATTTTTATCAACCGTTTATATTTCACCGTCCGTTTTTTTCATACAAAACTGTTTTGATCACATAGCTATTGATATCCGATCAACGTGATTTTTTACAAACAAATAGTACTCGACGAGTTCTACACATTGATCGGTTCGAATTATCAAAATGGGACCCGTGGTGGGCCCCCATGGGCCCAACAGTAACTGTGAAGCCTCATGCTAAATATATATGTGACGCCCCAAATCTACACTAATGTTGTAGTCAAGGGAAAGTCGCTAATAAGTCATATGGCCAATAACTAAGTAAGATCTCAGATCGCCGGAGGAGTCAAATTAGCCTCCCTTCTAAGTCCACATTTCTTAGGTAGCGCACTACCCTTTTGATAGATCTTAAGAGGCATTGACACAAGGTTTCATAAGCGACGTCAGGGGTTATATTGGTGTTAGAATATAAGTACATAATAATAGAATAATTACGATTATCCTTAATTACAAAAGCTTGTTCCATTAACATTACATCCCAAAAGAAAATTTAAATTTTTATATGAACTTTGCAAAACATCAAAAGGAAATTTCTAACTTTTCTAAGATAGCCAAATGTCTTCGAAGGTTTTCGGCTGGTCGTCTCCTGCTGTAAGCTCCTCTTCGGCACCTGGCATGATACGCCGTGAGCTTTGAATGCCCAATAAACGCACACACACCCCATCTCTTTTTCCCAATCCAATACACAACAACATTTACTAAAAGACAGAGGAATGGATCATAGCATTTAAGTTCATAGCACAGATTATATGATTAATTGTTAGTAGTTTCGAAATCCTCCAAAGAAATTTCGTCTTCCCAACTCCAAGAATTGGACGCGGATTATTCGGTATGCCCCCTCTTTTGCTGCTTTGTTGTAGACCTTACCTCGAATGCCTACCAACGGTTATATACAGCAGAGGGCCAACCAAGGGCCTTAAAAGAGACGGTAATGATGGGCCTAGCCCAAATCCCTCCTTACACCGAATTACCTAGGGTCCGAATACAACCTCTCAATTCAAGGGTTCCGAAACAACCAGTTGCACAAAACTTGCTCATTTTAATCCACTACTAATATCAACTTAGCATTCTCATCATTTATGATGTATAACTAGTGTGGTCGCCAACCCTCTTTACCAACCCATTTAGTTTTCCCCTTTTCATATTAAGTTCATTACACATTAGTGGTTAGCACAAGTAAGAGCAAAATAAGGCCATTCAAGGTGAAACTCAAGCATGCAAGTGTGACATATATTACAACAAATATGTTATGATAGCACAAAAACACTAACTGCAACAAGAACCACACTGTCGGATTTTCAACACTGCACCGGTTCAAAAATAAATATAGAAAAAAAATATTTTCTAAGGGTTTTAGAAATGTGGCTTATTGAGAATTTGTAGAGAATGAAGTCTAGTTTTAGAATTATTTTACGGAAGTAGGGTAGCCCTTTTTGATTTTTAGATATTTAAAAAATACGCAGATCTGTCCAGATTTGACAATTGTTACAAAATTTGGTGTTTCTCTTAAAATACTCATTCATTTTCATTGAAATAATTTTTTTTTTGAAAGATAACCTTCATAGGAAGATTTTGATATAAAAATGAATGCGAGATAATGTTTCTATAATTTTCTAGAATTTCTTAAAGTTCCATGTTTTAAACAGGTTCTTGCACCAAGCATTTAAAAAAATAAAAGGAGTCATAAAAACACATCCATGGTCTTAGCCAAAATTTTCACATACTCTATATAGGTCAATTAATACCCCTTTAAAACAGATTTTGAGTTGGTGAAGGTTTGCTATGGAAATAAAATCAAAAACCTTGAGAAAAGCTTGCTGGAAATTGCAAGGAAGAAGAGGAACATTTCATTTTCAAACCATACATCATCTAACAATGTAGTAACTCTTAGTATCATGTGAAATATATTGTTAGCATGTATTATTAAGGGGAAAAACATGATGATTCATTAAGAGAAGGGGTGTATGAGATTTACCTTGGTTTGCTAGATCTTTTTCCTACTTGTTGCTATCTTTTCTTCTCTTTTTCTCTCAAGCTCACTTGCTCTCCCTTTTCTCCTCTCTCAGCTATGTGTTGTGTGTGTATGGAGTGAAATAAAATAGCTAGCAAGGCTTGTATTTATAAGCCAAGGAGGAGAGAGAAGGGTTGGTTTGGTTTGGTTGGTTTTCAATAGAAACTATTCAAGTTTGATTGGTTTGTAATTGGAACTAATTAAGATTTGTGTTAATTGATCTTGATTAAGAGAAAGTAATCCTATTTACTAGTTAATTGGGAGACAAAAAAGATATAGCAATAAATACCCCTTATTCCTCCATGTTGGTCAAAGATTTGTTGCATATTTGTACAAGATTTGCTATGTATAAAAATACAATTCTAGGTCCTTTTCACCACCCACAACTAGCTACCCTATTTACCCATGTGAAAATTTGATTGATTTGTTTTTGTTTTTTGTTAATAAAATATAGAGGATATTTTGTATAAATTAATAAAATATTGATTGTACCTTTATTGAATAAAATATTAAGGTTTTAGGGTCAAAATGCAATAATTAAGAAAGAAAAGGGTACAATCTGAAATTTTGAAATAAAACATATGTTTAAGTCATATAATTAATAAAATAATGATAGGAAAAATAATTCGGGCCACGTGGTGCCGGTTCGCAACAAAAGGCGAGATACCGGGCTAAAACTGCGATTACCGAAAACTAGGATTTTTGTCATGATCCGAACCCGCCCCTATAGATTAAGGTCATAACCGGCTAGTAATCAAGGGATTACATACGACCTCAAACCTGATCAAACATATTTTCAATAGACTATGGGGCCAAAACGGAAGCTGACTTAAAATTCTGTCCAACG
This sequence comes from Camellia sinensis, assembly GCF_004153795.1. NCBI lineage: Eukaryota > Viridiplantae > Streptophyta > Magnoliopsida > Ericales > Theaceae > Camellia > Camellia sinensis. Next base: position 846,597 of record NW_021025171.1, on the reverse strand, counting down.
AGCTATGCTTACGTGGTAAAGCAAAACACTCCATTAACAACCCATAATAACTCACACATGTAGACGGAAATAACATCTTATATATCCAGGAACTTTCAAACATGTAGACAGTCAAACATAAAGCTTGTATACATGATGATCCACATATTCATTAGGGTAACAAAATAGTGAACAAAAGAACAAAAGAAAACAAGATCTCATGCGTGAGACGTTCGGGCTGACTCCACGACTTAACTTCCTCTCATATCTTTCACTGAGGCTAGGTTTGGACATCTCTTTGGTCACCTACACACATGTAAAGGAGAGTGAGCGATAGCCCAGTGAATAATATCAAAATAAGGGAGTTACATGAATAAGACTTGTAGTAAACATATCAAACGGCCATAAGCCCAATTATGTTTCTATATAATACCTCGAACAGCCTCAGGCCCAAACACATCAAATGTCCTCGGACCCAATTTGTTCGTGTCAAACGGCCTTCGGCCCAATCATTTATATCAAACGGCCTTTGGCCCAATTATAATATTCAAACGGCCATTGGCCCAATCATTCATATCAAACGGCATTTAGCCCAATCATAATATTCAAACGGCCTTTGGCCCAATCATTCATGTCAAACAGCCATTGGCCCATCATAATAATCAAACGGCCTTAGGCCCAATTTATTTCCATATTCGTATCTATGTGTGCCTCGTGCCCTTGATCATGATCATATTTGTATTTATATTCAATTAGTCTTATGCAAAAGACTGTCATTGGAAATATTCATTTATAATTCAACTTACAAATCTATAAGGCTCATACAGAAGTAACGTTTGTAAAATAACGTACTCGAACATATCTTTACTAAAATATTATTCACAGTGATCTGTCGGATGATTTCCCGTTGTGTTTGACCCTACACATTTCATAAACATAATGGGTCACAAGCGATTCAATCCGTTCTTGATTTACACATCCCTCTTAGGCTTCTTTCTTATCCTTTTAACTCATTTATAATGTTCAATGCATGTCTAAGAGTGCTTAGAAATGAAAAAGAACGGAAAACAAATCACAAAATCATTTTTTAAAATTTTAGAAACAGGGCTCTCCACTCGAACGGCCCCCTTTTGGTCTACAAAAGTACTTGTTGCCCATTTTTGCGTTCGAGCGTGACTTTGGATGCTCGAACTGAGAGTCGAAACATGTGAATGGGCGCTCGAGTGTAACTCCTCACGCTCGAGCGGACATCAATGTCTGCAAAACTTCTAAGAGCTAACATTTTACGCTCGAGCGGCGCATACCCCGCTTGAGCGGACTTGACGAATTTTGGAATTTCCAGTAAGCTGTTTGAGCTTCAAATTTGCATTCAAGTTGATATAACTTGCATATTATGACCCATAATTCACTTGTACATCTTCTAACATGATACAAATACTAAATTTATGACATTATGAAGCTCAATTCCCATGAATCAATTACATGCATATACAATTCATACCAAACTCATCTTCAATACTTCAAATTCATGCAACTAAAGCTTGTACCTTCATGAATTGTGCTTGCATGTGGAATATAATTTCCATTCTCAACTTAAATGAAGCAAAAGATGATCAAAAGCATGAATCTCAATCAAAATTCAACATGGATGATATGTTTCATGCTCAAATACACAAATTCATGGCAATCTTTTACATGCATGTTTATAATGACTTCAAAATCATCAAATTCAACTCAATTCATGTTCTTGATCACAATTTATCTTTGAGTTCACATAATTACAACTCAAACTCATGAATTCATGTCTAATTACTCACCTAGATGTTCAAATATTCCAATTCCTAGCTAGTTCTTGAGCCTAGCCTCCAAATCTTGAATTCTCTTGCAAAAATTTAAAAAGATGATCTCTTTCTCTCTCTCTCTCTCTCTCTCTCTCTCTAAAATGTGAAATCTCAGCCAAGTTGAGTTCAAGAGAAAGAATTGAGTGTATATAGGCCTATTTATAGGCTTGGCTAATCAAATTGATAAAGGCTAAGTAATGAATGTTTTAATTTAATCATTTTGAATCTAATTATTTTTATCCGAGTCAATTTCTAATTAAATTTCACCATAGGCTCTAAAATTTACGCTAATCACAATGGCGTAGACAATTTCAGTTTCTGTAGCCGATAAGGCCTTTAATTTTTAGTTTACAACAGTAAATTGAACAAATTTTCCTACGGTGAACAAATATAAGGTCAAAATCACATTTAATCATGCAATTAACACTCAAATTCAAATTAGTCACATAATCACAATTAATTAACTTAACACAAGACAAGGTTATCACAGTTTTTCTCTTATAATTTTTTATTATAGGATTTCTAAATTATTAATTCAGGGTTTTAAAATGTTTTTTAAGTTCCCAAAGTCGATTAGGGTTTGTTGATTATCTCGCACAGTCGTTCCTGATTTCTAGGGTTTAATTTGCAAGAAATGGAGAAATAAGGTTTCTTATTGAAATTCTTCAACTATAAGCGTTTGGGGACATTACAAAAAGTTAGGGCCTCACAATATATATGTTCTGAAGTTATCACCATTTGCAGGGCAATCCGTACTGTCCTTCAATCAGCACTGTCACTGAGTCTAGGATATAAGGGTAATAATGTAATATTGTTATTTTATATAATATTTTAATACACATTTTTTCGTAAAAAGACAAAAAGTTATCCCAAAGACACATCTTTTTTCTGTCTACTTCTCTCACCAAAAATTCAAAAAGTACACTTATTTAGAACACCCCAAATAACCCCTTAATATGTATTATTTACACTAATTTATGTACAAACACCTAAATTATATACAAACAAACAAAAAATCACATAAAACTATAAAATAATACAAACTAATAGAATAATAAAATGCATGTTAGTTGGTCAAATGTGTAACATTTAGGCTCCGATCAAGTTTGAACCACGTTAAATATTGTATCTCTTTGTGAATCATACATTGATTTACACCCTTCTTCCACTTTCAACAGTCGTATCGGAGCATACTATCAACAATGGTATTACTCGGATAACCTTACCAATATTCATTAATTAAGTCCATTTACAAATAACATTTTATCATTGGATGAAATGATGAATAATTAAATATACATATTCTCTCTCGTTGTACAACAATGACATTTACATACAAATAAAAGAAATGCCCTGAGACTTACAATAAAAAAGAGGACACTACTCTTTACAAAAAAAAAATAGCACTCAGCAAAACAACAAATGAAGTAGTACAATCCATCACTACATTACACTGATGAAATGGTAAAAACCATTGTTTGATCTTCAAATCCGAAAAGCATTCCATGTACACATGTACAGGCAGGGGGTGAGCAACCACTAGCTCACCAAACAATCTCATATTAAAACATTAGAAAATATGAGGTTACCAAAATACCCATACATATACGTGAAATCATATAATGTCAAAACCATATGATTTTATTACATAATATCTTAAATCTAATTTATTTAATTAACCACAACAAGTTAACTTAAATAAATAAACACGTTTCAATAGCAACAGAACATCCTTTTCAATTCATTTAATTATCTCATTATCAATTGAATCAAATAATTAAACAATTCATCAAATCTATTTTATACAGTCTTATGAGATGAATACATATGCCATGTCATGCTCAAAATATTTTTCTCATCTTTTGAAAATCTTACGCACAATGCCATTTTGAAAACACATTAATTCAATAATTTCAATAAAATTCCAAGATGATAAATACAACTCAGGTAATCCCTAGGTTGATGTCTGCAAATAGACTATACAAGTACTACCAATTTGTCATTTTTACCAGCATTAACTAGAAGGCTTATTGTTGATAAGTGCTTATTGTTGAATTATTTTCTTCAATTAAGGAAACTGGAATTTAATTGAAGAAAATCAAATCAATTAAGGAAACTGGAATTTAATTGAAGAAAATCAAGTGGGAAGGTTAAGCAGAGATAATAATTCAACAATAAGCACTTATCAACAATAAGCACTTATCAACCACCTTGTCAGTAGCCACCCACCTTTCGTCCTAATCCAGAGTAAGTCCTTAGGTTTAGGCAGTAGACGGATATAGGGGTTCCCGGAAAGGGTATGAGTGAACACATCGTATGAGAAAACATGATAAGTTCTAATTAAGATTTTGGAATTGGATTTAATTTTATAAAATCACAATGAGTCGATTATTCAGAAGTAATTCTTCATTTAGCTCTAGGTCTACAATTCTTGCCCCTATACCTAGTACAGACTTAGTATTAAATGAAGAAGAACATGAGTATCAAGATGTAAAAATTGATTTAGGTTAGAATATCCCTAAAGTTAAAACTAAAGAAATATATAAAACTAGTTTTTTACAATCCACTTTTAATGTTGATCTACAAGTCAAAACTGTTGAACAAGTTTATGCTCTAAGTAAACCAAGAGAAACTTGCCAATTATTATCCAAGGATGCAATTCGAAAACATCTCAAAACTGGTCATAATTTTATCCATTTAGGCTTAATCCAAGTAGGAATAAATCCATTAACTCAACAAGGTAAAAATACTTCTGTTTTATTATATTTAAGAGATGCCTGATTTATTAATTATAATGCAAGTGTAATGGGTATGATGGAATCCGGCCTCCATAAAGGTCCTGTCTATTTTAATTGTTTTTCTGATTTTACATTAAGTTTACGAGATCCTCACATATTAAAAGCTTTAACATTGAATATTCAACTATTTGGAGAATTTACTAATATGTTAGAAAGTGTTCATAACATTGCTTTAATTTACTGAATCTATTATAAATGTATTAAAACGAATTTAAATGTTCAAGTTTTAACCAAAAGTCCAAAGGATAAAACTTTATTAATTTAAGGCAGTACCACTGCAACCAACATTACTGTTCCAAAAATGATTCAGTGGAAAGATATCAATCTTCCTAACGATTGGGTTACTGTCAATGAAAATTATTTCCAAAATCAACAATCTTCTGATAATCAAGATATTCAACATATTCAACAATTTACTGATAGATCTGTCCATATTAAATTTAATAGAACTTACAGTCAATCTACTAGACATAGTACATCTAGTTTACCTACAGAAACTGATGAAAATGAAATTTTTAATACCCCATTATTCACTCGAAAAGACAGAAAACTACACCTAAATGAATCTATCTCCCAATCTCAACATAGTAAAATGAAAGGAATTGATAATTCCTCCACTTCTCAAATTAGTAAACCATTTTACTCTACCCACACTCATCTTCAAGAAGAAGACACTGTTTCTCAAGATTCACCTACTCAAACTGATTTCGAAGTAGTACCTCCCATTAATCCACAATTATTAACTCCTAGTAAACCTTTTACTCCCAATCTTGATAAGCTTTATGTTGAATACAAATCTAACGCAAATAAAACAAAACGTCATAGTTATTATAAACAATATGATTCCAACCAGCAATCCAAAATTTCCAGAGAATGGTATAGGTTTATGATGGAAATCAATACTGAAATTAATTTCGTTGATTATTTAGAAAATTATTATCAAAAAATAAATGTCATTACAAAAACTAAATGGAAGACTTCTTCAAATACAATTGTTTCAGCTAATCATCCTCCTTTAGAGAAAATTGTTATTGAACATAAAGGCACTGTTGTCCCTGCTCTCCATTCAAAGTCCCTAGTGATGAATCATCTGAAGTTAAAAAGTCATTGAACAAAATAATTATACAAATCAATGTTTAAAAACTATTGGAACTAGTCATACTTCAGTCAGTAAACCTTTAAATAAACCTCTTATTAATCTTCCCAGTAATAGAAAATGATTGAGCCTAAATACTCAAGATCATACCACTGTTGATGCCATTGAAAAAATATTTAGTCAATTATCTACATCCACCAGTAAAAAAACATCTACCTCTACCACTAAGGGCATTACTGTCTTAACACAACAGCCTCCATTAGAATTTCCCATTTCGTCTGACACCTATAGTGATAATGAGACTAATCATCTAGCCCAACAATTTCAACCTTTTCACCTTAATAAAATCACATATTCTAAAGCTCCAAAAGTTAACCCTACCACTCTCACCAAAAATTGGTATACTAAACCTACACCTCCTGATCTCCAATTTGAAGAAACAAATATTAGTAATTGTGTGAGTGATTTTCCGATCACACTGCCCAACTCAGTATTCAGCTGGAGAACACTGGCAGAATAGATGACACTTGGCTAACCTGTAACAGAAAGAAAAGTTTCCGGCGGTGGTTCGTCCACCCGGGGGCACTCCGACAATCAAGTCAGTATATCTCTCAAAGATAATCAATAGTGCTTAACTCACTAGACAAAATATAAATTATGTACCTTAGACCCATGGGGATGCCTCTCTTTTATAGTTACCTCAATCCTAATCCCAATAGAAGCCTGACTTCTATGGATCCCTGTTCAGTACTTACTTTGGACTCCTTAAGAGATAAAGATAAACTCCCTAAGAGCTTTATCTTTATCTTAGCTAAGTTTCCTCTTCATTCTAGAACTCTTGTCTCTTATCCCTTATCCGCTTATCTCGGATTCCAAAATCTCCGGAGATAACCTCGGCCTAACCGAGATGACCTCGGCATAACGACCAGGACACGTGGCACCTCGGCTGACACGTCGGCGTCACCTTGCCACATGTTGGTACTTAAAAATATATCCCCACAATTGCCCCCTAGGTTCTATTACCTCAGCATTCTGAGGTGATGGAACCTATATCAGTACCTCATGCTAATTCATCGGTTTAATCCAAGATCATCATCGTAGGCCGACATGTCTTCTTAAATATCATGAATTCCAATAAACTCCTTTATGCGTATGAGCTGTCAAAACATCACTTTTCAACCGTTTTATTCATGCGTTTTATCCTTATTGGATCGTGCTTGTGACGTGCCAACAAACTGTCTTGTCTGCATGCGCAGTCTGACGCATTCGCTGCTCTAGGGGCATTAATTTGATTTCGCCGCCTTTTCAAGTTTTAACAAAAAAACTTTTCCTTCTTCTTCTATTTTTTCACTTTTCATTCGATTCCTCTGCTTTTTCTCTTTGTAGCTCTTGAATACGCCATTGTTCCAGACCTCAAGCTTTGCAATTGCCTTCATTCCTCCTTCCGGTGAAGCTTCCGCCGTTCTGTTACTTCTGTAACCATTGTCTGACTTTGGCGATCCTTACACCGGCTTCTTTTCTTCGGTGAGTTTTACTGTTCCTTTCGTTTTCAATTCTTTGATGCTTTCTATTACTTGCTGCCATTACTGCATTTGTTCAAACTTTTAACTTGTGAATCATACATCTGAATGTGTTTTTTTTTCATGATTTTGCCCTTGTCCATATCTTGAACACACGCACTGTTTCACCACTTCTCTGTACTTTTGCCACTGTTCTTGGCCCTATACTTCTTATATTCTTTATGCTCTTGATAGACCATCTCTGTTCTTGCTTCTGAAACTCGCTCTTGTTTCTATTTTTTGTGTCTTTTCCAGATTCGTGCCTTCAGTCTTCGTTTCCATAGACTTAGGTTTGGGTTTTGTCTGTAGAACCCACAATTTAGGAAAAACTAAAATGAACTCCCTCTAGATCCATGCAAACCCTTACCAAAGTGTACTTTTAGGTTTTTGGCCGAGGTCCTTTAAACCTTCCGAAAATACTTCTTCCTAAAATCCGATATCTCCATTTAAGCCGACATCATGGGTATGTGGAAACATAGGGTAAACACCCCATCCAAACTAGAATTCTTTAGACAAGAGTTTGAAATCCCAGCTGACGTCCATCTGAGGTTGGCTGGGGATGATGACTCCATCATGCCTACTGATGACTCCATGCCCTTCCCTGTGGTAGCCTTCATTGAGTATGGACTTCGGCTCCCACTCAACATCCTTTTTCGTGAAATACTTCATTATTACAAGTTGAACCCAATGCAACTTTCCATCAATTCCTATCGAACCATCAATGGTATCATAGCCTTAGCTAAACAAGAGAACGCCAGGATCACATTAGCTGACATCCAGTATTGCTATACTATGTGTGGCCTCAAAAACGACACTGGCTACGTGTACTACCTCAAGCCGAGGTCCACTGAATACAAAATCGTTGCCGACCTCCCTGACTCTAACAAGGGAGCTGGGGATGATTATTTCATTACTTCGGGGAACTGGGAGTTGGCCCCAGATGAAGACCTCCATCTCTTCCCTCTCCTTCGATCAGTCTTTCTAGAAGGCAATGGTAAGAGCCCTGCATTCATACCTACCTGTTTTTTAAAGTCTTTCATACTTTATCTATTTCTTAATGTTTGTTTTTCTTGCAGCTGTTCCTAAGCCACCAAAGAACTTTCGCCAATCCATCATTCCCAGCAAGGATTTGAAGAGACTTTGGACCTGCTAGTTCATAAACGAACGGCACCTCTGCTTCTCAATTTTATTCCAACATACAAGTCAGCTCTGCCCGACGTCCTTAGGAGGAAGAAGAAAAGCCTTTCTCCACCCTCTGCCACAACTCCACAAACCGCATCCACATCTCGGACAGACCAGGGATCAACCTCTGATCCAGCTGAGCAACCGTCAACTTCGGCTCCATACGTGATTCCAATATCCTAACGCCGCCGTTGACGCCGAACAGTTTCTACTACCGAGATGGGTCACCCAAAACCAGTTGCAAAAGATCTCTTGGCCAGCATCCCTTCTGATGTTGATGCACAACTAACATAAACCCTGCCTCCTCCTAAGCCAAAACGAATAAAAAAGGCCTAACCAAAGGCAAAGGTGCCTCAGATCGATTCTGAGGATTCCTTGCCAACTTCCAAATCGGCTTCGAGCAAGAAAACTGCCTTTGTTCCTGCGAAGAGGTCCGCCGAAACGCTTCCATCCGATTCTATCAAATCCAAAAGGCCGAGGTCATCTTCTGCAACGACCTCGGGGTCTAAAAAGCCTGTTGCCCCCTGGGCTCCCAAAATTACCTTGGAAGATAAGCCAGTCATGGCCAACGATAGCGCCGAGGACATCAATGTCGGTGTAGCCCTCAGTACTGCTCTGCTTCTTCCCGGCAATCTTGACCGAAACGCCAGGTTGAGCGAGTATGAAAATTACGCTCTGATGCTTCAACGTTCTGTTCAAGTAAGTGTCTTTCATCTGGCACTTTTTTCCTTCTTTCTCAAACTTAGAAATTTTCTAATAACTTCTGTTTTATTCAATTTCAGGCCATCTAGCATGCCCATTCTTTCTCTGTTCAATCTTTTGAAAATCGAGAGAAGTTGGCCGAGATGAAGAGGGAGTTCTCTACTTTTCAAAAAGCCAACAAGAGTTTACAATCAAAGATGAAAAAGTTGGAGGACCAAGCCGAGGCTGCAATCAAAGCCCAAACTGACGCCAAAGAGAAGGCTGAATCTGCCGAAGCCATCAGAAAGGTTTCTGAGTCCCAAAGAAAAGAGGCCGAGGAGAAGATGGCCCAAGCCGAAAAAGAGCTTCAAGAAGCCTTGGCTACCAAAGAGACTGAAATCAAGGACGCCGACGAGAAGGCATATGCTCAAGGTATGGCCGATGTCACAGAGGCTTATGAAATTCAAGTGAAGCAGGCATGCAACAAGGGTTTTACCCTTTGTTGGATGTCTCTTCTAAAGAAGCTTAATGTCCCCGAGGACTCGCCCTTCAGAAATTCCGGCCTCATTCCTCTTTCATTCCCTCCTGCCTCAACTCCAACTGTAGCTCAATCTGACAGTGACTCTGAATCCGAGGAGAAGATTTTGGTGAGGAAACCAAAAGATGCTGCTGGGGTCAAGTCCCCTCCTCAGAATGAGAAAGTCCTAGACTTGACTCAAGATGAGGAAGGTGATGAGGTTCCCAGAGACGCTGCTCCTGAGAAGGCATTAGCCGACATCACTATTACCGATAAGAGCCTTGACAAAACTTTGTAAAAAATTGATGCTGAGCTTGCGGCAGAAAAGGCGGCCAAGGTGGCTTCTCGACAGCCTTCTGAGGTCCAAACCCAGCCTGTTGCTAATGCCGAGGAATCTTAATTTCGATGTCTTTTCTTTTGTACTTTGTTTTTCTTTGTTTTTGAAACAATGTAAGCCCTTCATATGGCCGATGTGCCTCCTTTTTCTTGCATGCTTAATATAACTTTCCTTCACTGAGTATTTGTATATTTGTCTTCTTTTGACTGCTTTTGCGTGATTCTATACTTAGAATGTTCTGCATGTCTTTAACATACCCTTCCTTCTTTGTGTAATCTTCTCGGGGTGACACACCTCGGATAGACAAACTTCTCGGTTTAACTTAACTTGTAAACTGCTACAAATTTCAACAAGTGTTAAGCAATGATTTCGGTTTAACTTTAGCTTGTAAATTGCTACAAATTTCAACAAGTGTTAAACAATGATTTCGGTTTAACTTCAACTTGTAAATTATCCACAAATTTCAACAAGTGTTAAACAATGATTTCGGTTTAACTTCAACTTGTAAATTGTCCACAAATTTTAACAAGTGTTAAACATATTCTTCTTCTCTCTGCCCCCTAATGTGAACCTGAGTCCCACTTGGGTTCTCATTATGCATGTATTCTAGAGACAATGTCAAGTATCTTGAAAAGAGAACTGAATCTTTATTTATTTACTTCGGAAAATGACAAAGGAACAAAGAAATTCTAATGATAGAAAAATTTCAAATTGCAAGTGTTCCAAGGCCTTGGCAACTCTTTGCCCTCATTACCTTCAAATCGATATGCCCCATTGCCCAGCACCGAGATGATTCTATAAGGTCCTTCCCAGTTTGGGCCAAGTTTGCCCTTTCTAGGATCCTTCTTGTTGCCGACGACTTTCCTCAGGACTAGGTTGCCGACGAGAAACTCTCTTGGATTGACCTTCTTGTTATAAGCTTTTGTAAGTTGCTGCTGGTATGCTGCAAGCTGGATTACAGCTTTCTCTCTTCTTTCTTCTAAAAGATCCAGATCTCGGGCTAAAAGTACATCATTAGTCCCGTTCTCTACTCCCTGGGTTCTGATCCTAGGGATGCTGACCTCCAGCGGAATGACTGCTTCTGTGCCATAAGCCATGGCAAAGGGGGATTCCCCTGTTGATCTTCTCGGCGTAGTCCGATATGCCCAGAGTACATTGGGCAATTCATCTACCCACTTTCCTTTCGCTGCCTGTAGCCTCTTCTTTATCCCATCCAGAATTACTTTGTTGGATGCTTTTGCTTGTCTATTGTTTTGTGGAAAGCTTGGGGTTGAAAAGTAGTTCTTGATCTTGAACTTTGCATAGAAGTTCTGGATTAGCTTACTGTCAAATTGAGTTCCATTGTCTGCAACAATTGCTCTTGGAATCCCAAACTTGGTGATAATGTTTTTCCAAATGAAGTTCTTCACCTCCACATCTCGGATCTTGGCAAGAGGTTCAGCTTCTATCCATTTAGTGAAGTAGTCTGTTGCTACCAGCAAGTACTTTCTTTGTCCAGTTGCTTGGGATAATTGCCCAACGAGATCCATGCCCCATTGGGCAAATGGCCAAGGACTGGATACAAGGTTCAGGTCAGCAACTGGCTGGTGTATCAGAGGTGCAAACCTTTGGCATTGTTCACACTTTTTCACGTAGGCTTCTTTATCTTTCTGTATGTAAGGCCATCAATACTCCTGGGTAATGGCCCTGTGAGCTAGTGATCTGTCCCCAGTGTGGCTTCCACAAATTCCTTCAGGAATTTCATATAAAAAATCTTCAACCTGCAAAGGGTGTACGCACCTTAAAAGGGGTCCGGTAAAGGATCTTCTGTAGAGGTGTCCCTCTGCTGTTAGACTAAATCTTGCCGATTTTAATCTGATCTTGTGTGCTTCCTTGTGGTCGTCTGGCAGCTTTCCTTCTTTCAGGAATGCAACAATTGTGTCCATCCAGCTTGGTCCCATATCCACGCATATTGCTTCATGCTCTGTGGATAGTGGCTCGACGCTCGAGCCCGACAAATAGTCGATCATTATTGTCCTTGCTTTTTCAGGTTGTACTGCACTAGCTAGGTAGGCCAACGCATCGACGTGGTTGTTATCATCTCGGCTTACCTGAAGTAGTCGGCAATTCTGAAACAAGGCTGACAACTTGATGACCTCCTTTACATAGGCCGACATTCGTTCATCTCGGGCTGCAAACTCACCTATTGTCTGATTAACTATCAGTTATGAATCACAAAAAATGATTACCTCATCTACTTGTACTGCTGCTGCCAACTTCAGCCCTGCAATGAGTGCTTCGTATTCTGTTTCGTTGTTTGAGGCTTTGAACCCCAAACGAATGGACTGTTCCACTATCTGTCCATCTGGAGATATGAGCACTACTCCTGCCTCCGCTCCCTGTCAGTTTGAACTCCCATCAACGAACAGTCGAAAGGAGTTACCGATGTAAATGTTGCAGGGTCTGAGTTTTTCTTTTTTTCCTTGTTCTTTCGCCTTTGACTGAGCTTCTCCTTGCTTGGTTGGACATCGTTCATCCTGGTTCAACGGAGCCCGATGTTTGATGGATTCTGGCGTGAACTCGGTCACGAAGTCGGCCAGAACCTAGCCTTTAATTGTTGTCCTTGGCCTGTACTCCAGGTCATACTGGCCTAGGGTGACTGCCCACCTGGCTATTCTTTCTGTCAGGTCTTCTTGTTGCAGTAAGGACTTCAAGGGGTGCTCTATTAGCACCACAATTTTATGGGCCTGGAAGTAATGGTTCAACTTTTTTGAAGCCATTACTAAAGCTAGTGCCATTTTTTCTAAGGGTAGATACCTCGTTTCTGCATCGGCTAGGGTTTTGCTTACATAGTAAACAGCCCTTTGCTCTCCTTTTTCTTCTCGGATTAGTACTGTACTTATCGCATGTTCTGAAATAGCTAAGTACAGGAACAGCTCCTCCTCAGGTTCTGGATTTGAAAGAACTAGAGCTGTGGTCAAGTACTTCTTTAGGTCGGCCAAAGCGACTTCGCATTCTTCAGTCCACAGGAAGTCTGTGGCTTTCTTCACCAAGTTAAAGAAAGGTCTGCACTTATCTAAGCTTCTACTGATGAATCTGTTTAGGGCTGCGGCCTTTCCAGTTAGCATCTGCACCTGTTTTGCCGACGTTGGGCTCTTTAACTCTAGGATGGCCTTGATCTGATCTGGGCTGGCCTCGATCCCCCTTCTGGTCACCAGGTATCCTAGAAACTTACCAGATCCAACTCCAAATGCACACTTCGATGCATTGAGTCGGAGCCGATATGTTTTAAGGATTTCAAAGACTGCTTTTAGATCGGCGAGATGACCCTCAGGCTCCTTGGTCTTAACGACCATGTCGTCGATGTATACTTCTACTGTTCAGCCAATTAGGTGTTTGAACATTTTGGTTACCAGTCTTTGGTAAGTTGCTCCTGCGTTTTTTAACCCGAAAGGCATTACTCTGTAACAGTACAGGCCTTTTAGGGTGATGAACGCGGTCTTCTCTTCGTCTGGGGGGTACATAGCTATCTGGTGGTACCCCCTGTAGGCGTCTAGGAAGCTCATTCTTCCATGCCTGAAGTGGCATCTACTAGTTGGTCAATCTTGGGTAGTGGAAAGCTGTCTTTAAGACAGGCTTTGTTGAGGCTGGTAAAGTCTATGCAGACCCTCCATTTACCGTTCTTCTTTTTTACCACCACTGTATTAGATAGCCATGTTAAGTAGTGAACTTCTCTAATGGCCCTGGCCTCCAGAAGTCTATCTACTTCTTCCTCTACTACTTCGACGTGCATCAATGTCGGTCTTCTGGTTCGTTGAATTATAGGTTTGGCTGAGCTATCAACATTCAGTTTGTGGCAAGTGACCTCGGGGTCAATGCCAGGCATTTCGCAAGGTGTCCAAGCAAACACCTCAATATTTGCTCTCAAAAAAATTTCCAACTCTTTTTCCTCTTCTTCGGCTAAGCCCGAGCCGAGAAGAAAGAAGCGTTCTTCATCCCTATCCTAGACGAGAATTTTCTTCAGTGCCTCTTCGCTCTTTTCAGCTGGCTCCTTGCCGACGTCTTCTAGGACTTCCACGTCCTCATCTTCAATTTCTGACTTTTCTGGCTCTCGTATGCTGCAGGTAGATTTCATTGTTGCCATGGAGCAATTCTTCACCTGCAGCTGATCGCCTCTGACTTCTTCTATCCCATACTTTGCTGGGAATCGCAATGGTTAATGCAATGTTGAGGGAACTGCCCCCATTGCATGCAACCATGGCCTTCCCAAGATGATGTTGTAAGGGGAGGGCGTGTCGATGATGGTGAATTCTGTCTTGATCTTCTTGGTGCCAGCCTGCACCTCCAAGCTTACTGTTCCCAGTGGCCATGTTGGCGTTCCATTGAACCCAACCATTGGGCCATTGGATTGTTCCATATCGTCTGGGTGAAGGCCGAGCTCCTTGTAACATCGGACGTACATGATGTCACAAGAGCTGCCTTGGTCAATCAGGATGCGTTTCACTTGGCACTCCCCAACCTAGAGGGATACTACCAAGGCATCATTATGCGGATGCTAGACGATCTCTAGGTCGGCTTCAGTAAAGGTTATCATTGGTCCCTAGCACTCTTCTGCCCAATGTCTTTTTTTCCCTACTTGGTAGACATGTTGTAGGTGTTTTACCTTCTGGGTCTCTCCTCGGATTTCATTTTTGTTGACCTTCGAGTGGATTACGTTGATTACCCGAGGTCCTCCTGCTTGCGGCTGCTGTACTGGAGGAGGTGGGGCTACTGGTGCCTGAGGCAACCTTGCCCGTTCTTCCCTTGTCCTGGTCTCATCGACAAGGTCTCTCAAATGTCCTTGTCTCACTAGGTCTTCCAAATGTGCTTTCAGGGCTCTACAACCCTGAGTTGTATGCCCATCGTCATTGTGGTAGGCACAATGCCTGCCAATGTTTCTTCTCATGAACTCTCCTGTAGTCCTCTCTGGCGTTCTGAAATAGAGCTGGTTCCGAATTTGATCCAGGACTTTGTAAATTGGAATTCAGAACATAGTTGTTACTGCCTGTGTGGCCCTCAGTTCTGCTTCTTGTTTGCTCGATCCATTGTTACCTCGGACTCGCTTCGGCGAGCCGTTTCCTTTCTCTTGTTTTATCTCCTTAGCCCCCGACGTGTCTTCTTCAGCTCTGGCATACTTTTCGATTCTTGCCATGAGCTCTTCTATACTTTTTGGCAATGTCTTTTCCAAAGACTTTCATAGTGGAGAGTTGTCTTTCAGGCCGTTCTTGAAAGATACGACCGCCACCTCTTGATTGCATTCGGGTATTCAATTGAAAACCTCATAGTATCTCTTTGCATAGGCCCTAAGGCCTTCATCCTTGCTAATCTTCAGAGCCATCAATGCATTCACCCTTAATGGCTGCAGCTTGTTTGTCACGAACCTGGCCACAAACATCTCGGCCAGGCCTTCCCAAGTTTTCACGCTTCCCTTTGGTAATTTGTGGAACCAATCTGATGCAATCTCCCCGTAAGATGAGGGGAACACTTTGCAGAGCAACGGCTCGTTCCCACTATACAATGCCATTGAGTTCAAATATAGTCCAACGTGGAACTTACCATCATATATTTGGAACCTCGGCATACTGAATCGCTTTGGTGCTTGAAATTTGTCCAGTTCCACCGAGAATGGTGTCCTCGGCTTAACCGGGGAAGTTACCTCGGCTTCGGCATTCTGTTGTTTCCTCTTGAGGTAATCTCTTAAGTCCTCCTTTGTCCGCCCAGGAGCTCGGCTATCTCCTGCTTTCAGTCTTTTTGGTGCGCTATTTCCAGCTTCGTGGTGAGTCTTTTTTCGACCCCTCTCCATGAGTTGTGTCGAAACACAGTGCCTGCCCCTGAACATGCCGATGTCCTTTGGGGTCTGCCTCCTTTGTACGGTGCGTCCTTCGTGATTCTTCGCTTTTTGACTCTCTTCGCCCGACTTCCCTAGAAGGTCGGTGAGAGTATTTTTCGCTCCCATTGTGCTGAGGGGCTACAGGGATCGTTTTCTGCCCTCTCTTCTGGGCATTGGCCACTGGAATCGGCTTGTCCTACAGCGGGAACGGTGGCTGCATAACGTTATTTTGCATCATGAAATTGACGACCGACTGCAGGTCTGACAATTTGTTTGCCATCTCTTTTACCTCTTCGTCCCTTCGTAGGCACCTATCCTTCCAAACCTGGAGGTCGTCCTCGTTGTAGTATCCACTTCGATCTGGTTTTTTGGTGTGTCGCCAGTCTGGTCGACGCCTTTTACTCCGTGATTCTGGTCATGAGTTTCTGCGTTGTATTCGTCTCCTGTGATATCAAGGTCAATAGGTCTCCCACTCCCAGTAGGAGTGTCGTCCCCAATCTTTTTCTTCTGCCTGTTACTGGCCATTTATTCTACTTTCTTTCCCACAGACGGCGCCAAATTGTGTGAGTGATTTTCTGATCACACTGCCCAACTCAGTGTTCAGCTGGAGAACACTGGCAGAATAGATGACACCTGGCTAACCTGTAACAGAAAGAGAAGATTCCGGCGGTGGTTCGTCCACCCGGGGGCACTCCGACGATCAAGTCAGGATATCTCTCAAAGATAATCAATAGTGCTTGACTCACTAGACAGAATATAAATTGCGTACCTTAGACCCATGGAGATGCCTCTCTTTTATAGTTACCTCAATCCTAATCCCAATAGAAGCCTGACTTCTAGTACTTACTTTGGACTCTTTAAGAGATAAAGATAAACTCCCTAAGAGCTTTATCTTTATCTTGGCTAAGTCTCCTTTTTATTCTAGGACTCTTGTCCCTTATCCCTTATCCGCTTATCTCGGATTCCGATATCTCCGGAGATAACCTCGGCCAAACCGAGATGACATCGGCATAACGACCAGGACACGTGGCACCTCGGCTGACACGTCGACGTTACCTTGTCACGTGTTGGTACTCAAAAATATATCCCCACAGTAATCAATTTTCTGTTTCGGCTAAAAAATTATATGAATGGAATATTGATAGTCTTAGTGAACACCAAATACTCCTTAAACTCAATCATTTGTCTATGATCTCTAATAGTTATCTTAATAATTATCCTGATTATACTCAACCCGAAATAGTCCTCTTAATCACTACTGGATTTACTGGTACCCTCAAAGCTTGGTGGGATAAATATCTCACTTCCGATCAACACGAATCCATCCAATATGCTGTTCAAATGAATGATGAAGGTTTTCCCATTTTTGATGAAGAAATAGGTTTCACTATACTTGATGGTATCAATACTTTAATATATACCATAGTCAAACATTTTATTGGAACACCTACTAATATTCATTCTCATATTCATGATCAATTAAGCAATTTAGCATGTCCTACTTTAAGTGATTTTCGCTGTTATAAAGATGTTTTCACTTCTCGAGTTATGCTTAGAGATGATTGCACCAGGTCTTTTTGGAAAGAAATATTCATTAATGGATTACCTAGTCATTTTGCCCATGAGATCAGAGATGTTCTTAGTCAACCCTCTGGTATTATAGAATATGATAATTTAACCTATGGTGATATTATTAGCACTATTCAAAAAGAAGGCTTAAAAATGTGTATTGATTTAAAACTTAGTCAAAAAGCTGCTAAAGATAAACACAAACCAAATATGAATTAAGAAATTTCTGTGAACAATATGGTTTACCTCCCGTCGCTCCTTCACGATGAAAACTTAGTAAAAATAAAAATAAAAAATCTTCCTACAAATATTCCAATAAAGGGAAAAAGAAATATTACCTTTCAAAATCCACAGATAAATATTATACTAACTCCAAAAAGAAATATTCTAAACAATCTAAAAAAGGGGTCAAAACCCATTCCTGATGTTACTTGTTACAACTGTGGTAAAAGGGTCATTATTCTAATAAATGTAGGGTTAAAGACAAACTTAAAATTAAACTTAACCAATTACAAATTACTGAAGAAAATCAACAACAAATATTTGACATTCAAATTAAATGTTTCCCCGACACAGTCCCCCTGTTCCCTCTAGTACGTCATCCAATGATAATATTTCCTCTAGTTCCACTTCTACTTATTATTCTCTTACTGATAGTACAGATAATGAAATTGAATTAGGATGTAATGATACGTGTTGTAAAACAATTAATGTACTTAGTAAATCTCAGCAAGAAGAAATGGCTCTTATTGAATTAATTGCTAAATTAGAAAATCCTAAACTAAAGAAACAATATACTAATAAATTAAAATCCTTGTTAACAAATAAAGAAAAGAAACCTAAACATGATAAACCCATTATTAGTTTAAACAAAACCTTGGATAGGTTCAAAAAAGAAAAACATAAAGAAATTACTTTACAAGATTTACAAAATGAAATTAATTACATTAAATTAACCATCCAAGAACTAAAAACTAAAGATAAAACTTTGGAGGACGAAATTGATATATTAAAAATCAACAAAAGTTTTGATAATTTTCAACAATCACATAAATCTGGTTCCAAAAATGAAGAAGGATCTGAAACTGATCCTGATAAAGTCCTCTTTGATAATCGTACTACTTCACACCATAGTGATCAAGATAGTAAACGTCTAAATATAATTCATCATATTAATATTCAAAAATGGCATTCAAAAATCAAATTAGTTATTAATGATTTTGCACAAGACGTCATTGCATTAATAGATACTAGTGCCGATTTAAATTGTATTCAAGAAGGATTAATCCCAACCAAATATTATCACAAAACTACTAAACAACTAAGTTCTGCCAATGAAAGTCAAATGCATATCAAATACAAATTACCCAAAGTCCATATTTGTCAAGATAATGTTTGTTTTAAAACATCTTTTGTTTTAGTTAAAAATTTAACTGATAAAGTTATTTTAGGTACCCCTTTTATTTTCCTATTATATCCCTAGGAATCACCACATAAGCTTTTGGTCACACAATTACTTTTAAATTATTATTACCTCCTGAGGTCAAAGAATTAAATCAGTTAAAAGACTGTTCTATTTCTCAATCAATCAATCGATTAACTAAACACCTTAAATTTCTTAAAGAAGAAGTAAACTATAAGAGAATTGAAACTCAATTAATTGATCCTCTTATAATCTCTAAAATTAATCATTTTAAAACTCAATTAGAAACTGCTGTTTGTTCTACTTTACCCAGTGCTTTTTGGCATAGGAAAAAACATGTCGTTACACTCCCATATATTAAAAATTTTAATGAACGACAAATACCTACTAAATCTCGACCTATTCAAATGAATCATGAATTAGTTGAAATGTGTAAAAAAGAAATTAATAAATTATTAAAAAATAAAATTATTAGTCATAGTAAGTCACCTTGGTCTTGCATTGCTTTCTATGTTAATAAAAATGCTGAACTTGAAAGAGGTGTTCCTCGTCTTGTCATTAATTATAAACCATTAAACAAAGTCTTAGAATGGATTCGTTATCCAATCCCTAATAAAAAGACTTAATTAAAAGACTTAGTCAAGCTGTAATATTTAGTAAATTTGATTTAAAAAGTGGCTTTTGGCAAATCCAGATTCATCCTAATGATCGCTACAAAACTGTTTTTATTACACCTTTTGGCCATTAAGAATGGAATGTTATGCCCTTTGGATTAAAAAATGCTCATAGTGAATTTCAAAATATTATGAATGAAATTTTCAATCCTTTTAGCCATTTTTCTATTGTCTACATAGATGATATCCTAATTTTCTCTAAGTCTATAGATGCACATTGGAAACATCTTAATGCTTTTTTCCATCTCATTAAATATAATGGTTTAGTCATTTCTGCTCCTAAAATTAAACTCTTTCAAACTAAAGTTCGATTTTTAGGTTATGACATTCACCAAAGCACTATTCTCCCTATTAGTCGATCTATTGAATTTGCTTCTAAATTTTCTGATGAAATCTTAGAAAAAAATCAGTTACAACGCTTTTTAGGCTCCTTAAACTATATTGCTAAATTTTATAAAGACCTTAGAAAAACTTGTCAACCTCTCTTTGATAGGTTAAAAGATAATCCTCCTCCTTGGTCTTCTCTTCATACTTCTATTGTCCAACAAGTCAAAAAGTATGTCAAGACATTGCCTTGTCTTGGTATTCCTGCTGAAAATTCTTTCAAAATTATCCAAACTGATGCTTCTGATATTGGTTATGGTGGTATTCTTCTTCAGAAAATCACTCCTCAATCTCCTGAACAAATTGTTCGTTTCCATTCTGGTGTCTGGAATAAAGCACATAAAAATTATAGTACTATTAAACAAGAAATTTTATCTACTGTTTATGTATTAGTAAATTTCAATCTGATATATTAAACCAAAATTTTTTACTTCGTGTTGATTGTAAATCCGCTAAATATGTTTTAGAAAAAGATGTTCAAAATCTTGCTAGTAAACAAATTTTTGCCCGTTGGCAATCTATTTTAAGTATTTTTGATTTTGATATTAAATATATCCTTAGTTGTCAAAATTCTATTCCTGATTTTCTTACCAGAGAATTTTTATAGGGGGGATAAGGGATGGCAACTCCTTTTATTGCCTACCATAAATTACAACTCACTCATTACAGAAACCTCATTCACCAAACAGTTCACCATACTGCTTGCCTCAAACTAGCCAAAAAATCTACTAAACGTGCTCAATTTATTCACTTTCATACAATTTGTAGTCTCCGTCATTCACTTGCTCATTACATTAATTGTGCTAATTACCATACGAGCAAATTAGATATCCTTAGTGGATGCTAATTCTTGTCCACATATTTTATTTCAGATGTCTGCTCAGTGACCTTTGAGACCTTCTAGTAAGGCTCTTGTTCCTTCTAGTCAACCAGTTCCTCCTTTGGAATTAGTCACCCATTATCATCCTCCTGCTGAATTAGTCAATCGTTACCAAGTTCTTGGTAATATTCTTAAACCTAATTATACCTCTGCTTTGGCCACTGATCTATTTGCATCTTCCTCTCAGTCAGTTACTCCTTACCCTCCTAACCCTATTAAATTTGCTTGTTTTGATTATGTTCAATCTCATACCACTAATCTCTTTTTCAAAGAACCCAGTCACCCGAATACTCAGACTGTTCTTGACCTAGTCAAATCCTACTTTCCTTTTGGATGACATTGTGTTCCTCTTCATCCAGAAAAGTCAATTACTTATTGCAAAGACATTCTGTTTAACCATCAATCTATTGTCATTAAACATATTTATGATCGGACTTACACCAGTAAGATTGTGTACCATTCATTGTATATTCACAATATTGTCTCTTTAAATGAATGGGGTCTTCCTTTCTAACTCTGTGATTTACCTGGTTATACCATTCAATACAGTTACTATGATTATATTGATGCTTGGTTCAAAGTTCTGCTGCCTCAAAATGAGTCAAACAGTCGCTCTTGGTTTCTCCAATTTGATCGTAAATTCAAGTCAGAATTCCCTACTTGGTTCCTCCGTTGGTAGACTCAATATGGGGCTATTAATACTATCTTCCCCTCCATCATGATTGAACAAATCAATTATTTTTCTACTGTTTTCTCATTCAGTCCACAACAAAAGAAATTTCCAACATTGTTCATTTTTATATCCAAATACAAAGTCCCATGGATATTTAAATGGTAATATGATATTGATGTTGATATAATCTTTCGCCGACACTCTGTTAAATGGTGGGATAATTTCAAAATTCCCCGCATCATTGAACAAGTTCAAACCGAGTTTCCAGTCAACCTTCATGCTTCTACTCCTGCCATGATTAAAGCTCAGCAAAACCCAACTGCTTCAATAACCCAAGGAAGCCAACTTCCTCCAGTCAATCTTGAAAGCCCAACTTCTAGCTCTTCCAAGCCTAAGTCAGCAAAGCCCAAATCTGATCAATCCAAGTCCAAAGTAAAAACATCATCTCAGGCTAAGCCCAACGTCAAATTCAAGGCATCCAAAGATGAGCTTCTTCAGATAGCCCATCTACTCATGGCCCAAGCCAAGTCACAATCTGATGAAGACAGTTCAGAAGAATGGGCAAATGGTGCACACTCTTCTTCAGGTTCAACTAATTAGGATCCTTATGGGGCCCAGTTTCAAGATGCTCAGGACCCATATGCATAATTCAGTCATTGGATTCTATATAGCTATAATTATCAGCTTCAATCAATACTCTTTTTTTGAGAAAAACTGCTGATATATATATTGATTCCTTCAGTCACATGCCTTCATCAAAAAGCTATGAATAATGAAAAAAGTTAAATTTACTGTTCAGTATTCATCAAAAGTCAACATTACTATTCATTATTTATCATAATTCATCCAACGGACAAATTCAGAACAATCAAAGGCAACCATCAACTTTAGTCACTCACCGAAAGTTGCAGACAGCTCCCACGCGCTTCTTTCACAGTGAGATTCCTTCACAAGACTCACAGTAACTCCATTCATCTATTTAAGAGCCTCTCCAGTCAAGAATAAGGCAGAGTTAACAAAAATTTGAGTGCTCATTCCTCAAAAAAAATAGCTATCTCTGTAATGTTATAATTTCAAATTAGTTTTCAAGAATTGTTTGCTTCATTCCTGTTTGCTTCATTCCAGTAAACAATTGTAAGTTTTATTTAAGCAAACAATTGTTAGTGTTATTTTGTAATTGTTATTTTATTATATTATGTTGTAAGTTTTAGATTACTAATTAATTAGTGCTGCTTCCTGCTTCCTGCTTCCGTTTCCGTTCCCCCTTTGATATATAATTATAATCTTATATAATAAATAATAACAACTCCCAATGTGGTTACTACTAATCACATAATTAAAAAGGATCAAATAGTTAAACGTGAGTCATTAAACAAACTCAAATTAAATTAAATCTAAATCATGGGTCTTGATTAAATTCTCACCCATTAGCCAAACATGGCCCAATTATATACCAAAATAGACCCAACAAATTTATTTCAAGTCATGGTCTAAACATTCAAAATTAAATAACAAAATTTTGGTATGAATTAAACTGAACACCCATCAGTCTGTGAAATTTCATAAAATAAATATTCATTGATAAATTCTGAAATTTTTACCCAATGTGCTAGACTTGTATGTGAACAACATATAAAAATTTCATAATTTTATAAGGTCGGGAACTATTTTAAAAAAATACAAAACCGAACTATTTTCGCACAGAATTTACATAGCAGTCAAATCTGAAAATTCGCTCAATTAAATTATATACTGACTAGTTTTATAAAAAAAAATTATGGGTCATCATAATAATTTTCACCAACAATGGTATCAGAGCATACCATCAACTGTCACGACACGCTCCCCGTACCCAAGGGTTAAGTATCGCGATGGCTAGTAACTGAGGTTACCTCCGGTCAATTCTTAAACAAATTAATAAACGCAAGCGGAAGTAATATTTAAATGAGGGTACCAATAAGGGTGTAATAATGGCTCGAGCCGGCCCATTCGGGCTTTGTGGGCTCACAATTTTTTAGCGGGCTGGGCCAGGCGGACCTATAGGCTAAATATGGGGCCCAGGCCCAAGCCCAAGCCCACTCATAATAGGGCCGCAAGCCAGGCCTTGGCTTGCAAGCCAGGCCTAGTCCGTTTTTTTTTTTTTTTAATAATAGAAATAAAAAATTTTAAAAAAATTATACTAAAGTATTTTAATTACGATTAATGAGATATTTTGTTTGGAAATGTAATGTTTTATAGTGATATTTAAATTTAATTATATATGACTTATGCTTTTTTAATTGTGAACTTATAACTAAAAAGTATGCAATTATGTAATTTTGTTTCTTTCAAAATGAATAATTTTATATATATGAAATTGAAACTTTCAATATTACAATATTAAATTATTTATATAACATTTATTGAATGAATAATTTTTATTTCAAAATGAAATAAAATATTATTTTATTTTTATAAGATCAATCTTTTTATTTTTTTATTTTTATAAGATCAATTATTTTATTTTTTTATTTTTTTATTTTTATAAGATCAATTATTTTATTTTTTTATTTTTTTATTTTTATAAGATCAATTATTTTATTTTTTTATTTTTTTATTTTTATAAGATCAATTATTTTATTTTTTTATTTTTTTATTTTTATAAGATCAATTATTTTATTTTTTTATTTTTTTATTTTTATAAGATCAATTATTTTATTTTTTTATTTTTTTATTTTTATAAGATCAATTATTTTATTTTTTTATTTTTTTATTTTTATAAGATCAATTATTTTATTTTTTTATTTTTTTATTTTTATAAGATCAATTATTTTATTTTTTTATTTTTTTATTTTTATAAGATCAATTATTTTATTTTTTTATTTTTTTATTTTTATAAGATCAATTATTTTATTTTTTTATTTTTTTATTTTTATAAGATCAATTATTTTATTTTTTTATTTTTTTATTTTTATAAGATCAATTATTTTATTTTTTTATTTTTTTATTTTTATAAGATCAATTATTTTATTTTTTTATTTTTTTATTTTTATAAGATCAATTATTTTATTTTTTTATTTTTTTATTTTTATAAGATCAATTATTTTATTTTTTTATTTTTTTATTTTTATAAGATCAATTATTTTATTTTTTTATTTTTTTATTTTTATAAGATCAATTATTTTATTTTTTTATTTTTTTATTTTTATAAGATCAATTATTTTATTTTTTTATTTTTTTATTTTTATAAGATCAATTATTTTATTTTTTTATTTTTTTATTTTTATAAGATCAATTATTTTATTTTTTTATTTTTTTATTTTTATAAGATCAATTATTTTATTTTTATAAGATCAATCTTTTTATTTTTTTATTTTTATAAGATCAATTATTTTATTTTTTTATTTTTTTATTTTTATAAGATCAATCTTTTTATTTTTTTATTTTTATAAGATCGATCTTTTTATTTATTTTTTTAATTATTTAACTATTGTAAGTTGTTTTTTGTTTTTATTTTTTGAAATTTGCCGGGCCGGGGCGAGCCACCCACAGGGCCCAAAATTTTTTGGGTCGGGCCGGGCCGGGCTCCAAAATGGAAGGCCCAAGCCCAAGGTACTGGGCTGGGCTTGGGCCCGAGCTTAACTGGGTCGAAACGGGCCGGGCCCGCCACGGGCTTCGGGCTGCCCACGGGTCTCAGGCCATTTTTACACCTCTAGGTATCAAAATAATCATCGGAGCTTCTATTTTTATTACAAAATTTATTGACCAAAAAGGCTGATATTTACGTATAAAAATATCATAAAAGTGTTGTGTGTGTCTAATTCGCAGCTCCGTACCTAAGACTTTCCAAAAGCTATTTATGAATTGCATTATTTCCTAAAAAATTGGTAAACAACTATAAGCACTTAGTAGAGTGAGAAATATTATACCAAGAGTATAAAGGACACGAAATAACCATGGATAGTTAATTAGGTCAAAACATTTACATAACTCAGTTTGGTACATAAATTATTTAAGTAACAGAAACTGAAATACAAAAATTATGTAAATAAACAACCATAACTACGATACCGAACATAATAAAACAGAGGTCACAAGAGTAACAGTCAGAACAGAGGTACGGATTCAAGAGGTGGCTCGTACGAACTCTAGAGGTGACTCCCACAACAATGTAGCACTTAGCTTCGTACAGCACTTTACTCTGCACAGAACACAGGTCAATGAATCCATGACAAACAGAGGACCACAAAGTGGTCAACCAGAGGCCAATGGTTATTTAAGTCCCCCAAGGCATGGGACTTCCGTGGTAGTACTTACAAACATAATTGTTTATAAGGTTATAGTCAAATATTCTTTAAAAGTAAAACAAATATATCCATGTGTTTCATTTTCACAAATAGGGTTCAGAAATTAATCAACGTAACTGAAATATTTATAAAACATAACTTATATTAATATAACTAATAAACTACAACTTGTATAAAATAGATTATGGTAAATCAAAATATACGTAAAATATATTATGGTAACTTAAAGTATAATATAACTCACCTTAACTTTAATACCTCACTCTTTCTTTCCACTACCAAAGACCTTCTCGGCTTCCACTATTTTTATTTCCCTTTTATTTCTTCATTTCTCTCTTTCTTTCTTTCCTTTCTTTCTTCTTTCCGAGGTGTTTGAGGTGGTACCCAGGCCGTCTCGCGCCTGTTGCACGATTTTGGCCCCCGGTGGCCTATTTTCAAGCTTAAGTGTGAAAAATTACATTTTTGGACTTAGTTTTCAAACTAGGAGTCCCGTGCTAGTTCCGTAAGTTTCCACAACTCACATTGGTCCCTCCCGAGGTGTTTGAGGTGGTACCCGGGCCGTCTCATGGCTGTTGCACTATCTTGGCCCCCGGTAGCCTATTTTCAAGCTTAAGTGTGAAAAATTACATTTTTGGACTTAGTTTTCATACCGGGAGTCCCGTGCTAGTTGTGTAAGTTTCCACAGCTCACATTGGTCCCTCTCAAGGTGTTTGAGGTGGTCCCTGGGCCGTCTCGTGGCTGTTGCACCATTTTGGCCCCCGGTGGCCTATTTTCAAGCTTATGTGTGAAAAAGTACATTTTTGGACTTAGTTTTCAAACCGGGAGTCACGTGCTAGTTCCGTAAGTTTCCAAAACTTATATTGGGCCCTCCCGAGGTGTTTGAGGTGGTACTCGGGCCGTCTCGTGGCTGTTGCACGATTTTGGCCCCCGGTGGCCTATTTTCAAGCTTAAGTGTGAAAAACTATATTTTTGGACTTAGTTTTCAAACTAAGAGTCCTGTGCTAGTTCCGTAAGTTTCCACTACTCACATTGGTCCCTCCCGAGGTGTTTGAGGTGGTCCCTGGGCCGTCTCGTGGCTGTTGCACGATTTTGGCCCCCGGTAGCCTATTTTCAAGCTTGTGTGTGAAAAAGTACATTTTTGGACTTAGTTTTCAAACTGGGAGTCTCGTGCTAGTTTCGTAAGTTTTCACAACTCACATTGGTCCCTCCTGAGGTGTTTGAGGTGGTACCCGGGCCATCTCGTGGCTGTGCACGATTTTGGCCTCCGGTGGACTATTTTCAAGCTTAAGTGTGAAAAATTACATTTTTGGACTTAGTTTTCAAATCGGGAGTCCCGTGCTAGTTCCGTAAGGTTCCATAACTCACGTTGGTCCCTTCCGAGGTGTTTGAGGTGGTCCCCGGGCCGTCTCATGGTTGTTGCACGATTTTGGCCCTCGGTGGCCTATTTTCAAGCTTATGTGTGAAAAAGTATATTTTTGGACTTAGTTTTCAAATCGGGAGTCCCGTGCTAGTTCCGTAAGTTTCCACAACTCACATTGGTCCCTCCCGAGGTGTTTGAGGTGGTACCTGGGCCATCTCGTGACTGTTGCACGATTTTGGCCCCTGGTGGCCTATTTTCAAGCTTAGGTGTGAAAAATTACATTTTTGCACTTAGTTCTAAATACTCTTTCTTCATTTGACTTGGTCGAGTGCGAGTTGGGATTTTCCACTCATCAAAACCTGGTTCATAAGGAAGAGAAACTATGTGTTTCTTTCTATTCCAAAAAGCATTTGAAATATCACTGCAGATTTCATGTTGAAATTCTTATTCAAGTGATTTGATTTTTTGCTGGAAAGAAGACTATTGAAAGGGAATTTCGAGGAGATAAGATAATCGACTCCACCACCAACCAGGATACGCCACTTGTCTCACTCATCCTTATCCATTCTCTGAATCTGAAAACTCTCCAGATATTTGTGACTGCAAAACAAATCTTAATCAGATTTCCGATGAAGTCAACTATTGGAAAGCTATAGTTGAAATGAATGGACTTGATATTGGAGGACCAAGTATCAATGTTCTTACAGAAGATAAGCAAAATATGATTAATATTGCTGACCAGATTTCTAATCCAGAAATGAAATTAAAATTCTTAGAGTTATGTTTACAGCAACAGAAGCAGCAAGAAATTCTTCCTCCTCAGCACTACAGTATGAAAGAAGTTTTTCAAAGACTTCAACCTGTTACTACTGAAAAACCTCTAACAATCCAGGATTTAAAAATGGAAGTCAATGCTTTAAAAGCTGAAATTAAACATTTACAAACTTCCAATATTGCTATTAATTCTAAAATAAAAAAGATTAATAGTTAATTACAAAACAAAGAAAAAGTGATCATTATCAATGAACCCGCTTCAAAATCCACTCCAGACTCCAAAGAGCTTGATTATCTCATGCTCATGAACACAGTAACCTTTCAGAAATGGTATATCAGTAACCTTTCAGAAATGGTGACATCCCACTAACCCTAACACTGTACTACCCATCATTAAGCACTGACCCAAGAATAATATTAATTATAGTCTTTTTTATTTTATTTTATTTTAATTTAATTATGCCATATATGGTCTCATTATCTACTGTTCTGGAGGGCCTTACGGCAGCAGCTAAAAGGCAGATTTGCTCTTGAATTTGGTTTTGTATTCTGGAGATATATTGATTAGACTCTTCTACTTGCTGGAGACCCCAAGGGTCATTAGGAAATATAGACAGATAATTTAAAAGAATATTTTTTCTTTCAATATGGTAATCTAATAATTCATTTAAAATAACAAGAGTATTTACAGACATACATTAAAAGAAAAATAAGGAATAGTTACAATCAATACGGCAAGCTTTATTATAGTTCAAGCTTCAAACTTAGAATATTACAAGCCTGAAAGAGAGAAGAGAGTACCAACTTTAAAACTGAAAAACTAGAATATTAATGCGTGCTCACAACAAGGGTGTGCCATCCCTTGAATAGAAAAATAAAAAAGAATGGGCAAGGATGAGCGAGACAAGTGGCGTGTCCTGGTTGGTGATGGAGTCGATTATCTTATCTCCTCGAAATTCCCTTATCACTTGATGTCAGTAGGAGGACAGCTGGATGGCCAGCGGTTATAATGGATGACCTAAGAATTTAATTTAGCCGAAAGTAGATTTGTCGTGACATAGAGCTGGAAAGTGATGCTGGATTAGTGGACGACAAAGTGGTTCATTACTCC
This sequence comes from Camellia sinensis, assembly GCF_004153795.1. Taxonomy (NCBI): domain Eukaryota; kingdom Viridiplantae; phylum Streptophyta; class Magnoliopsida; order Ericales; family Theaceae; genus Camellia; species Camellia sinensis. Next base: position 817,625 of record NW_021025171.1, on the reverse strand, counting down.
TCTTTTCCTTTTCCTTTCTTGTCTTTTTCTTGACTCATTTTATCAACAATTAGACCCGTGAGTGAGTCCCAATAGTCTCCAAAGTTTGGCTCAACATCTGCTGGATCTTTTGATTCACCTGCCAATACTGTAAATTCATTGTCATCTTCATAGGGATCAGTATGGTCTTCTTCTTCTAGATCGCCATTACTGGTACCAGATTTCATACTGGTATCATCTCGGGAAAATGACTGGAGGAATTGTTCTTTCATATAGCCCATACTAAAATATTCTTTAAAAGTAAAACAAATATATCCATGTGTTTCATTTCCACAAATAGGGTTCAGAAATTAATCCACCTAACTGAAATATTTATAAAACATAACTTATATTAATATAACTAATAAACTATAACTTGTATAAAATAGATTATGGTAAGTCAAAATATACGTAAAATATAATATAATTCAAGGTATAATATAACTGATTAAGGCCGAAATGTACATCATTGAGGCCGTTAATTAGAATCTCTTAATTTCACTTGTTGGTCAAACTATATATTTTATGTGTGTTGAGTGTCAATTAGGTTGTACATCGTTGGAGCATAAAATGAGCAAAAAGACAAAATTTGGGTAGAGTTGACTTTCTCGCAGGCGCGTTGACTTTTTTTGCACGTGCGTTGACTTTCCCGCACGTGCGTTGACTTTTTCTGGGAAAGTCAAACTGACGTTTTAAACCTGTTTGGACGAGATTGGAAGTATAAAAAGGCAAGTAATTTATGTGTGTTGAGTGTCAATCAGGTTGTACATCGTCGGAGTATAAAATGAGCAAAAAGACAGAATTTGGGTAGAGTTGACTTTCCCACACGCGCGTTGACTTTTTTCGCACGTGCGTTGACTTTTTCTGGGAAAGTCAAACCGACGTTTTAAACCTATTTGGACGCGATTGGAAGTATAAAAAGGCAAGTAAATGGCTGGATTAGGGTTCGGAAGTTGTTTTGACCTAAAGGGAGAGGCTAGGGTTTGGAAAGGAAGAGAAACAAAAGCTTCAAGATGTCTCCCATGGTGGTTCCTTCTCCTTCTACCTCCTTCCACTCCTCTATGAGTGGCTAGTCTTCTTTTCTAGGGTTTTGATGAAACCCTAGCCATGTAATTATGTAGTTTTCTTTTTTATTTTTAATTATGTCAAGGTTTGAACATTTGTATGGTGATTTAGAAGTTTGTTTTATATAATTTTCATTATTCTTTCGAATATTTGACTTTCTGTGATTGTTAAATGTTATCCATTCAATTGTTTTCTTTTCCTTCACATTCAATGTACGAGCACGAACCATCTCAAGTAATACGAACCGTTCACTCTAAACTAAGGTAGTGATACGACTCGTTCCTCGTAGTATGGTTCGTCCCATACCTTGAATGTGAAGGAAAAGAAAACAATTGTATGGATAACATTTAACAATCACAGAAAGTCAAATATTTGAAAGAATAATGAAAATTATATAAAACAAACTTCTAAATCACCATACAAATGTTCAAACCTTGACATAATTAAAAATCAAAAAGAAAACTACATAATTACATGGCTAGGGTTTCATCAAAACCCTAGAAAAGAAGACTAGCCACTCATAGAGGAGTAGAAGGAGAAGGAACCACCATAGGAGACATCTTGGAGCTTTTATTTCTCTTCCTTTCCAAACCCTAGCCTCTCCCTTTAGGTCAAAACAACTTCCGAACCTAATCCAGCCTTTTACTTGCCTTTTTATACTTCCAATCTCGTCCAAACAGGTTTAAAACGTCGGTTTGACTTTCCCAGAAAAAGTCAACGCACGTGCAGGAAAGTCAATTCTACCCAAATTCTGTCTTTTTGCTCATTTTATGCTCCAACGATGTACAACCTAATTGACACTCAACACACATAAAATATACAGTTTGACCAACAAGTGAAATTAAGAGATTCTAATTAACGGCCTCAATGATGTACATTTCGGCCTTAATCACATCCCCCAACTTACCACTTGCTAGTCCTCAAGCAAGTAAAATAAAATAAAATTAAATAAAATCTATCTATTTCCTCTTTCGTGGGAAAACGGTTGCATTTAGCATATGCAACAAGTCTTTAAACCACAAGGTTACCCCAGGTGGACGAGTAAAGTCTCGTTAGGGTTTCTAGAAATGATACCCACAAACATTAACATATTCATATATACTCAATAACAAATGACCACACTACTCCACCTAACAATCAACTTATGTGCCACTACAGTGTGATATTGCGACATCATGAGTCATTAAAGGCACAGTGGACAAGCATGAAGGAACCTATTGAGTCAAAACCACAATTCAGTTAATACAAAAGTAAAGTTCTCTGTACCTGTGCATGCTAGTAGACAAGTCATGAATACCCTCGGTGTAATGTGCAATCTCCATATTAGTTAACTAGCCACTATAATAGCCCAGTGTAACTCATAATAACACCCATCATATACAGAAAAACTAACCTGTTGCAGCCAAGATTTTCAAAAGTTGTTTTTTTTATTTTTTTTTATTTTTTAAATGATTGTGTAATGTCCTGATCCATTAAACTTTCTAATCAACCCATGTAACAAGCATTGGGCCAATGACTCCCAAACCAGACGGTTTTAGGGCATTAGGTGTAGAGACACCCTTACGGGCTTAATAACTCGAGTTAAAAAGGCTACGGACCCAAACTAGTCAAATGGTGTTTTTTTTTTTTTTAAGAATCTTGGCTTCTCATTTATTCTTTTCTGCAACTGTAGCTATTATCAATGATGTACACCAGGGATTATAATAAAAAGATCACTGCTATGATAGTGTGCTCATGTGAATTAAGGCATACTCATGACAAGTGTACTAATACCACAAACATAGACAACTCTCCTCATGCAAACATGGCATGGAAGTATCTACCCAATAAATCCTTTTCATACAAGTCTACTATGCTCTCCAATTAACATATGCAAATATCATCACTCTACTAGCAAAAAGTCACATCAAGTGGAGTAATGCAATCAAGTGAAATATGTATAAGCATGAATTATGAGCCAAACAGCAATGCACAAAAGAAAATATGACCCTCATCCCCCAACTTGAATATAACATTGTCCTCAATGGAAAAGGAAAGAGAAATGAGAGAAAATTACCAGAATTGTAGGTGCACATCCAGGTAGGCAGAGAGTAACATATACACACTTCACTTTTTTTTTTTTTTTTGTAAAAACGAAATTAATTAAATAAGTGAAGTAAAATGTCAGTAAATTAAATTAACGAAGCTATAAAATAAACTAAATTAAACTAAATTATAAAATAACTAAACTACAAAATAGACTAAAGTATAGAATAAAACAACCAGAAATAAACATTGTTTTTTTTTTATATATATTTTTTTAAGTTTTTTTTTTTAATTAAAGAGATGAAAATTAAATAAAACTTCAGAAAATAAAATAAAATAAAATAAACTAAACTACTTAGAAAGTATATGAACAATGACATCATAGAATAAGATAAAAATAAAATCACTAACTACACAAGTATAAGAAAAATAAAAATAAAACCAAATTGCACTAACTAATTAAATTAACCAGAATCACTATGAAGCAATTTAAACGACATTCTTATGGACCATGAAATCAAGGAAAAGCAAGCGGCTAGGTAGCTTGCTCCGCCGCAAGCATGTGAAACTGTTGTCACCGTGGGCTTTGGGGAAGTATTGCTGGATGAGGCGATGTATGGGTTGTTAATCCTCAACTTCCGGAAAAGGCTGATAATCTGGTTTGGCGAAAAACTCTAACACTGTGGCAATCATGGCTGAGGTGATGTGGACAACATGACCATCAATGTTAGAGAGCAGTCCAACCGTGGTGGGTGTCTCATGCAGGTTCTGGTAGAATAATCGTACCAGACGAGGATAAGTGGGCGCTGTCACAGCGCAAATGCCTAACTGTTGCCGGAGTCGGAGCTGCTCAACGGCCCAAGTAGTGTCCTCGTCATGCTGGAAAAATTGCAGGTTGAATTGCGTGAGCTTGTGAAGAGGGCGTGAAGCCCACTCCGGCCGTGGCAAGTCACCTGGTGGTGGTGGCGAGGATGGTGGTGATGGTGGTGGTGGTGGCACCGAGAAGGAGGCACCCCTGGCCTTTTTGGAGGCCCGAGCAAAGACACAGCGATTCATATCCTGCACACACCAACAATAAATACAGATACCCGTGAAACCAGCATGAGAATCGAATAAAATATGAAAGCACAAATTTGCCCACTAATGTACCACATGCAATTCCCACTGTTTTGTTTTTTTTATAAAAAAAAAAAAAACGAGATTAATTAAATAAATGAAGTTAAATGTCATTAAATTAAATTAACTAAACTATAAACTAAACTAAACTACCAAATAGACTAAAGTATAGAGTAAAACAACCAAAACTAAACCCCCCTTTTTTTTTTGAAGAGAAGAAAATTAAATAAAACTTCAGAAAATAAAATAAAATAAAATAAAATAAACTACTTAGAAAGTATATGAACAATGACATCATAGAATAATATAAAAATAAAATCACTAACTACACAAGTATAAGAAAAATAAAAAAAAAACCAAATTTCACTAACTAATTAAATTAACCAGAATCACTACGAAGCAATTTAAACTAAACAAATATAACAAATTAAAAAAAAACTAAATTAGGATTAGTGTTAGTACCAATATTTATGAGGTTTTTTTTTGTTTCTGCACGTGCGCCATAAAGGGCCGCACGTGCGGTGCTCATCTTTCTCATATGCCGAGTTTGGTTCTGGTTTTCTTTTTTTTTTTTTTTTTTTTTTTGTTTTTTTTTGTTTTTTTGAACAAACTAACAAACATGCATTCTACAACTAAAAGAGCACAAATAAAATTAAAAAAATAAAAAATCATAATGACCACTAAAAATACTAAAAAGAAATAAATTAGTCATGGCTAAGAGGTAGAGAAAGAGAAATTACCTTGAAAAAGTAGAGAAAGAGAGAAAAAAAATAAAAAATGGAGGTTCGCCGGAAAAAAATAGTGGTCACCGGAGTTTCGTCGGACGGCGAGAGAAGTGATGCCGGCGGTGAGATGATGGTGGTGAGGAAGAAGAAAGAAGAAGAAAAGGGAAGAAGAAGAAGAATGTGGGTTTGTGGGGTTAAGAGAGAGAGAGAGAGATATATATAAAGAGATAGAGAGAAATATGAGAGTGAGTGATTGGGAGAAAGTGAGTTGTGTTAGATAAGGGTTTTTTTTTTTTTGGGTACGAAAATAGAAAAAAAAAATTAGTAAATGAAAATAAAAATAAAGAACTCAAGGTATAATATAACTCACCTTAACTTTAATACCTCACTCTTTTTTTCCACTACCAAAGACCTTCTCGACTTCCACTATTTTTATTTCCCTTTTATTTCTTCATTTCTCTCTTTCTTTCTTTCCTTTCTTTCTTCTTTCTTTTCTTTTTCTTCCAGGTGAACGCCTCCTCCCTATAGGGAGGAAAGTGCATACGTGGCCCGAATCTTCCAACAGATTCGATAATCAATTATAAAGATTCATTCTTATCTTTAATAGATATTTAAGATAATTACACTTTGACCCAATATTTTAATATAACTATATAAATTAATTAATTATTAATTAAATTATACTCTATCATATACCAACAGTAAATTAATTATTTATTTTACTACCACATCCATTATTATTATTATTTATTTATACTTTGACCCCTAAATTCATAATAATTATATTATTTTATAAAATTACACATAATAATACAAAATAAATCATATATTTTTTCAACTGTAATTAAATAATATTAGTATAAATTTTACAGAATAATTAAAAATTTGGGTTGTTACACCAACAGTGGTATAAGAGTTTATAAAAAAAATTATCATAATTTTCACCAACAATGGTATCAGAACATACCACCAACAGTGGTATAAGAGTTTATAAAAAAATTGTCATAATTTTCACCAACAATGGTATCAGAACATACCACCAACACTAGTATCAGAGTTTATAAAGGAAATTGGCATAACATCCCACCAACAGTGGTATCAAAGTATACCACATAATTTTGAGATACCACATGGCAAGCCACATGTTTTTAGAAAAATCACACAACTAGCCATGTAATAACTCATAATTAAAAAAAGAAAAAAGAAAAAAAGTTAGCGCATAAATTAATTGAACAATATTTAGATTGGACTTATGTAAAATTATGTGTAAAAATAGTGTAACAACCCAGATTTTTAATTATTTTGTAAAATTTATACTAATATTATTTAATCATAGTTAGGAAAATATATGATTTATTTTGTATTATTATGTGTGATTTTGTAAAATAATATAATTATTAAAAGTTTAGGGGTCAAAGTATAAATAATAATAATAATAATAATAATAATAATAATAATAATAATAATAATAATAATAATAATAATA